>JAULBR010035901.1:0-15189 GCA_032355825.1 Melanodrymia aurantiaca
TTGAACATTTTGAGGGCACTTCCAAAATTTTAGGGGGGGACGCGACCCCCTGGTCCCCCCCTCTGGATCCGCCCATGGATATGTTCGTGAAAGGTGAGCGTTTCCTTCCTACTTCACCGGTGGCACCCGTCATAAACACAGCCATATTATTTTATCCGCTGTCTTCATCGAAACGATAAAAAACCGTGTGAAACAGACCAAAGTAAATGGATGTTATGGTAATGTTCGAAATGATGTCTTGCATAGTGACCAAGTGAACTGATTGCATTATGAGATAGTCTTTGGATAAGACGCAATCATATTCTTGACATCGTGTGAGTACACTTACTACATGGTCTATATCGGGCCATTCACACCAGTTTTCCGTTGGGAAATAAAATCCTTTTATTAGTCGAGACGGTGTCAATACAATGAATTAACTGTTCTTACTCGTGTTCAAATAGCATTTCCTTGTTGAGTCAGATATACCCACTTCTGTTTAACAACCCCACACACTTTTATTAATATGGGTATAATTAAATTTCGCAACAACTCTTGTATGACAACTTTTCGAATGTTCCCATGCTAAATGTCACCTTGGAACCAGGGTGACCGAATTTTTCGACCCGTCTGTATCCCTGGGTAGTATTGGCTTGCGTAGAGGATGATTACACGCTTGAAGAACACGCCAGCACGTCCAATGGGGACCGGACTCGAACACACAGCGTTGGGTTAATGCGATCAATTCGGCCCGTGTAATACCTGCTCACGAGCTACCGGTATTCAGACGGTATATGTCAACAATGGAATGCTCATCGCAACATAGCGCCACAGAGCTGTGTCTCAGATTATACAATATTATATTGTTCTAGAAAGAAAAGAAGCCAGGCTAGTGTGACACTAATCTGGTTTGTAGTGGTCTGCGTGCGTTTTCTCTCTCATTGTTGAGGTTTAATATCCGCAAAATATACTTTATAACACACTTTAAATTATCAGTGAATAGACAGACATAAGACTGTTCCATATGTCTGACAATATCAATTATATTGAAATATCGTCATTACCGTTATGAGGACCAGTAACATTATTAAACAAAATGTTACTCTAGCCACGATTCCATCTCCCATCGTGGTTACCTAAGTAATAGTTATACACACAGTTTACGAGGTGTATCGGTGAATATACTACAGAACTAGGATATTCACCGATACACCGAGTAGCTGTGAGTATAACTGACTTATACGCCAACTTTCGGCCGAGTTATGAAATTACTTTGTTATTATTCGCCTCTGAAAAGTGTACATGTATCGGTAAATACACCTACACTTTTAACAAAAGAAACCATGGCAACGAGGCCGGAAGTTGGGTATAAATATAGTTAGTTATAACTTATTTATGTGCTTATACCCAATTAAGGTGCAAGCACATCTGTCATGGTCACACAGTCTAGCTGCCTGGACTGCCTGTCCAGTACAGAAACACACTTTCACATCACCTGATTTCAAATCTATGTTGAGAGGGCAAACGGGCTACTCTTTAGTTGTTTCTGATTTGGTTGCTTACGAGTGTAGCATTATATTTCTTACACTTAGTTTACAACGTTATTTTACTGAGTAAAATTATGTGTTATACAATTAGCCAAATCTACTGCTATGTCGCATCCACATTATGCTTTAAAAATATGGCATCTTGTTCGCTGTTTTTCTAAGACTGTTTCGCAACTTTGAAAATAACTGGTAGGTAGTTCCCCTCTTCATAGGTCATTGGTATAAGATTCAAGTTCAAATGTTTCAGCGAAAAGAACCTTCCATAGCAAACACATAAAGAATAATGATTAAAATGACAGATGGAATATACAGTTTTCTTTACAACATCGACTAGTTCGACTAGTTGGAGAGAACTTGTATAGGCTCTCTCTGTTGTGCTATCCTTTTGACATGATCAATAAAATATTTCAAAACAAAACCAAACCTAGTTCATATCTAACCTGACACTTGAAACCTGCAAACAAAATGACTAATCCAAGGCAAATGTCGAAGCAGGATGATGACAATGACTGACTCAAAACCGGCCACGATTTTTAAAAGCTGTAATGGAGTGTTTCCTCGACACGGTCTCCCAGTCCACTTCGCTTTGTACACGCAATATTGCTCTGAAGAGCACAACAAATGAAGTTAATCTCTCCACAAATCTTAATGACAATAATAGTCTTTTTGCACTTCATGTAAATGTCAGATGTCCAGTAGATGTGTTATTTTAGCACACATAAGGCGAAGGCTATGAGGTTTTAGGACTGTAAGTAGCGTACAAATCTCACGTAAGCCTTCCATCTCTTCAAGATATTACGACAACGGAAACACGCCGAATCCGAAGTAATATCATCTCTTGAATTATAATATTGAATAGACGTCTTGCGAATAATAAGGGTGTTGACAGAGTGCCAATGCCATTACGTATCATGCTCACATGGGTATTGTTTTAACGCATCCATGTTCTTGTCGAATTAGTTTTACGTCTCTATTCTAAAGGAGCCACAGCCAATATTAGTAACGGCAACAAAATAGTTTATTCGAAAAGAGGTTGTGTGGAACCGCAAAAGGCACATTGTCACAACAGTTGATTTACTGACAAGCTTTTAACTAGATGATTTGTATATCCAGTCATAGGGATGGTCTTCATAGTTAAAGTGATTTTCCCCCGGGGCAAAAGCAAACTTCACAGAATTTCGATTAAAAAATAAATAATTTAAAATTTGCTAAAAATTGTAAAATATTTTATTCAACTGAAAATACCGGAAAATACCATAATTCATCGACTGGGATATGGAAAATATGTTTGTGGTTGGACTTAATACTTGTCTGGATGGAGCATATATATAAACCAACAACATAATATTACAATACAAACTGTGTCCTCTATGCATCGATTCTGCTTATTGGTTTGACAAAAGATTACCCACTCATTCCAGAAACTATGTAACTCCCTGTTATATAATACGAACAGTATATTCTTTTCATCGATTCTGTATATTGGTTTGGAAAGCTATTTATGTTTCCATCTTCTGACTTGTTCAACTAACATCATTCCCACTCAGACAATATCATAGAGAGAAAATAATTACCTGGCTGTTAGCATGATACTTTTCTCAGGGTTGGACTTATGGAATTCGCCATCATTCCGTCTAAAAACAATTCCTACACACACACACGCACACGCACGCGCACGCACACACTCGCGCGCGCACACGCACACACACACACACACACACACACACACACACACGCTCGCGCGCGCGCGCGCGCGCACACCGTAAAGGGATATTGGTTTAATTTATCGCTTAATTACATTGGGACAAATTAACGTAGTTAGACTTTTCATTCCTGTAAAAATGTGTTAGTAGTATCTTCAATTAATTCTCCCTGGGAAAATAAAGTAACAATTTAAGGCGAACATTCCCTTGTCTGAAAAGGATTTATTGTAGAGTCATTTCATATTGAAAGGCGACACGACCAGAGCTTCCGCAAATTTCGTTATCGCCTGCTTCAATACATGTGGTGCGGCGCTAATGCTGTTAAGGGCTTATTTATGTACAGGCAAGTATTGTATTTTTGTCAGAATCCGACGTTAGCTTTGTGCATTTACTCAACTATAAATCGAGAGCCTTTCTGGATAGCAGACTTCGGTTCGTCTTTGAGAATATCATGAAATACTCCTATGGTCAATATGAGGGAAATTACTATTTCAAAACCAGTAATTCTTTTATGAATCTTTCGGACATTATACAGAACAAATAAAACAGTATATCAAATAAACCTTGTTCCGTACATTTGGAAGATTATTACTTTGAGATCGTTCAGGATGCAGTATTTCACTCTGCTAAGTTAAAAACTGTCATATTTTGCTAACTGAGACAGAATTCGTGTACGAATGTGGTTTATGGTATACAAAGCACACCATGTGATCTACTTTTATGTTGGTGAGACACAACAAAAAATTGTCAGTTCGTGTGAGCCATCAGAGATCTGGCATAAATACCAATGATGCATCATGTGTCTATCGACATTTCTATACAGAAAAATCACTCAACCCCTTGCATGAAAGTTAGGATATTTGGAATGATTGATCATCATACCAATAGTTATAAACTAAGTCGACCTTACAGAACGACAAGAGAGAATCATTGGACCAGACCGTTATGCACTGCAACACCATATCGCTGTAATTACAAACAGAAGGGTATTGGTAACCTTTCGTGTTCCCTAACTTCAAATGTTCATGAGTTGAGTTTGTTTGATGGGTTGTAAAGACGCCGTCGTAGCCAAGTACGAGGTAACAACAATTCCATTGAGTTTTCAGAATTGTTACCTCTCCTTGAACAGCCATTAGGCCTTCAAAAGTCAGAACAATACCTTTCTCAGAATTGTTTCCTCTCCTTGAACAGCCATTAGGCCTTCAAAAATCAGAACAATACCTTTCTCAGAATTGTTCCCTCTCCTTGAACAGCCATTAGGCCTTCAAAAGTCAGAACAATACCTTTCTCAGAATTGTTCCCTCTCCTTGAACAGCCATTAGGCCTTCAAAAATCAGAACAATATCTTTCTCAGAATTGTTCCTTCTCCTTGAACGGCCATTAGGCCTTCAAAAGTCAGAACAATACCTTTCTCAGAATTGTTCCCTCTCTTTGAACAGCCATTATGCCTTCAAAAGTCAGAATAATACCTTTCTCAGAATTGTTACCTCTCCTTGAACAGCCATTAGGCCTTCAAAAATCAGAACAATACCTTTCTCTGTTTCCTTTCAAGAAATAGAATACATGTACTTAGACTCCAGAAACTTATAAATAGACACGGGATCCACTGATAGTTAGCACTCTGCAATATCGACCGGAGAGTATAGTTCTCGACATTGCACTACGTCGTTTGGTAAAACAATGGTGGTGAGACTCCACAGAAACTAAAACATAAAAGGTGTTTCTAAAATTGAAATATATGAACACGGTTCAATAGATATTAGTAACGTTCAAATCAGTTTCCCAGAATTGTCCGCTATAATTATATCAAATTCCAAGAACCACCAATACTATCTTTTTCACTTACGAGCACAATATCATCAAAAGTGTTTAATTATAGAAAGCGTTTGCAAACAGGGAAAATCACGACATTACTTCTAATGCCTATCACCGCCAGAGTTCGCTTTTTTGGCACCAACCAGTTGAACATATTAAAACAGGTGATCTCTCAATTATTGACAATCCTCGTCGTCGTCAGTTATTCCAATAATATTATGGTCCCAAATATCGCGAGCAGTGAAAGATCAATTGAGATTATAACTTTAAAATAACAAAGCATGCTGTCGAATTCTAAGCTAAAAAATTGATCAAACGTTACAGTGAATACATTTAGAACTAAATCGTTGGAACATAAATGGTATTTAATAGCTATTCATGTAGTAACTAATATTCTCTATATGCTATAATTTATATTGTAGACATCCACGTAAGTTATTTAGATGCTCTAAGCTATAGTTGGTTAGACTGGTAGTACATACACAGCAGTTGTTTTGTCGTTTAGATTAGTAAAGGTATTTTCATTGTTGATTTATAAAGCATCGAACCAAGATTGAATATCGTAAATAATTCATGTTGCTCCAGAAAGACATCAGCTTTGCATAATAGTGCGATGGAGAAATCAACACACCGACCTACTTACGGGGCGGCAAGACGGCGCTTTCATTCGCAGAACTCTTTAATTGTTAATTTCTAATCGCACGGCCAGACAAGAACGTTGTATAAGAACGAAGCTGCTTAGTTAAATGACATCAATACGTATCAAGCATTTCTCGGCAAGTTTGTATCAACAATGGACAACATCGTTCGATCGTTTACTATCTTGGTGTATACAATTCTGTCGCTAAGGGCGTAAACAGCGACCAATTAACCCCTTTGCCAATGATTTCCTACACATGTTCATTCATCTCAGGTTCGAAAACATTACTGATGTGTCATTTTTACAGACTTAGTTCCTTCTAGATTCAAGTGAAGGTTAATTATAAAATTCATATTACCACTTTGAACGTGTCTGTGGTAAGAAAGATCAATTTGAAAGTGGAACTAACAACACTGTTTGGAACTACATTAAGGATACAGTCAAACCTGTCTTAAGCAGTAACAAAAAGTGGCCTTTTAGGCCAGGTGGCTGCGTAATACAGGTCGTAATGCACAAAAATTGATCATTTGGTGGAATAATAAGGTGACCCTTTAAGACAGGTGGCTGCTTAATACAGGTGGTCGCTCAAGCAGGTTTGACTGTATTTGTCTTCGATGCTCTATATGCAATCCACAAATTTCCACCAATCAGTACTATGCTTAATTTGGACAAAATACAGATGTGGTTAACACCAACACAAAATTTGTGACGCTGTATTATTTACACTGAATATTCTCTTCTTTCTCTTTTGTTTAAGAAGAATTATGTCGGTTTATATTAATATGTAACGTTTTGTAGAAACTACATTCGAAAAGTCACAAAACAGCCTTGCCAAAATTGTAGATTTTAACAAGACAAAGCGAATGGACATTCACTCAAAGTCGCTATGGTATGCATTCACGAATCGTATTAACGATACTAGGCCCCGTGCTTATAATGGTTTTCCAGGCTACACTTTAATAAAAGTCTGAACTCCATTGTTTGGCATAAAGTATTGACTTCAAACATTTGAAGTGGAAACATCTATATTCTAGACTTTACAGGTTCGTTTTTATACATCCGTTTTATAGGTTAGTTATAAACGCAACCAGTGAGCCAATATTTAGTCTCGAAAGCCAGACGATTTCAGATAATGATGACAGTTGACAACAGGGTCCGGCTATCGATAATAATTGCCTCACTCGGTGGGAACTGAAGGAACTGAAATAAGTGATGCTTCTAACCCACGCCGCAGACAATGCTGCCTACGAGACTGTATACACGTACGCGTTTGTTAAAGCACTAAAAGAACATAATTATAGTCAGTAGTAATATTGGTAGGCCTAATTGAAATAGTCTAATATCACATTATTTCCCAACCATAAACTTATTGCTTGAACGCATTTACAAACATTGAAGTACATGTAATATATTACACGTACATTCAGTAATGCATGGTACAGTATTTAATGTTCTCTATATATCGAGTTCAACCAATCGCAGGGACGTCGTGCAGGCTTATGACGTCACAATAACGCATGGCATATTGATGATATGTCTGCCTATGCGATACATTATTATACATTAAATCGTTTTCATATTTTCGATATTCCGTTCCCAAGCTTAAATATATTTAATTCACACAGGGAAGCTGTTTTTTAATTAATGATGCAAACACCCAGCGGGGTACAGATAATAAACTTACATTGATTTTCCATCATTCATAGATACCGTATTTGTTTCTAGCTAATATCTCTATATTGTAAAATAACCTGAAGTAATGACACATGATGACGAGATACTGTAATTATTGTCATTTCTCTGATGCTAGTATACAGTGGACCCCAGTGATATCGAATATCGAGACCGATAAAGCTAGTTTGCTATGGTGATATTATTACAATTACGGAACTCAAAACGTTTTATCAAAATAATTCTGATTGTAAATGATTAGTGTTCATATGTGCAACAGATAAAACGTTTTAAAAAGTAGGTACGTGAAGATGCGCAAGTCATCATAACAATGCATAGTTTTTCTGATAGGTTTTAGAAATATATATATACCTAAAAAATTGCTATACGTTTTCAAAACAAGAACTCCACTCATAGTAAATTATGTTTTTCTCTGTGAACTTTTGTCTAGGCTTTCGTTCTTCACAAACTGTCCATATCCGCGGAAGATGGTTATATAAGAACATCTTCGGTCACCCATTTTAGTTAGAGATGCTCGTTTGATCAAGGAAAGAAGTTTTTCTTTAAGTTTATCATGGGGAATTGTAGTGGATAACGTTTAGTTGAAAAATGGAACGTTTTAACACTTGTGAACTTAGATCTGGACTGAGACTGAAATCAAGTAAATCCTTTGAGTTGTTGAGCATCTACATGTGATTAATCCCGTTTGTCTCAAATATATTTGCAGAAAGTCCACACATGATTGTGGCCCGGATGGCGGTTAGTTTTTTTAGACATTTGCTGGATCAAAATTGTGTAAATTTGACCTTCATTTCAAAGTGTTGTGATATGTTAATTTATGATATTGAAGGAACACAATAAAGAGCCAAAATGAATATTACTTCACATCACCATCATTGTCATCTGCAGTTACTTCTAGATTGTCTACAGTCCATCTTGCTTCGATAAGTGGTTTAGGAGATATTATTACGCCACGTTGAACAGGTAGCAATTTACTGCCAGTCTTTCCAACCATGAATATACGTGGATTAAGATTGGTTGATGAACATGAAGGCAGCTGATGTTATTGGAAGCATATTTGTAATCTAAACAAAGTCCGTATTGTAACTACTTTTTTACGCAAATGGTGACGTTTATGGTTATTTTATGCATACTAGATACACACTATAGTAGCATTTTCTGCATTAATGTTGTGTAGCTTTCGCATCCATACATATTTGATCTTCGGTTTGGTTCTGCTCGTCTGACTTTGAAATGTTTCGTCATTCTTGGGACTTTTATTCATCGTGCTTATTAAATACAGTGATGGCACTTCCATCCTTGGAAATAGTTCCTACATTATGTTATTGCAGTGTGTGCTACGATTGTCACCTTGTATATGCTTTCTCTAAATGTTTCTTCTAGAATCAACGCTCAGATAGCATGTTCCAATTCTAGTGGATATCTACAATGGTCAAATCTGAATATTTTGTGCAGTTAATCAATGCGTGATCGTACTGTAATGTATGTTTGAAACTGCAATTTTGGTCGTTGTGTTTCAGAACAGCTTGTGTCTGTCATGATTCTAATATGCTATCTCCTGCATCCATTGCTATGACTACATTGATATCGGTCGTAATACTGCGTAAACCATAGTTGTCATTAAATGGATTTTACGTTTTCCAAACCTTCAGCAGTTTACAAGTATAACAGAGATATCCAGATAATCCTTTACTTGTAGGCGTTTGTCAACTAATTGGCTTTTGCTTCATTCAGTATTCCATTAAAAGGTGTCATTAAAACCTTGATACCAGCGTGGCTGATGCATTAAGTTGCACCACTTCAACTACTATGATCGTATATGGCTTATACCTCGTAGAATTTGTAGAATTGGGTGAGGGATGCCTTTCTTAAATGCCGATATTGTCCTGGATAGCCAGCAGGATTATGCTGATGCGGCTCTCATAAAATGATATTTTAACTGTAATTGAGACCCAGTTATAATCAATATTACCCAAGGCGTTATATTACAAAAATATTCTTACTTAGAGTATAGATGAGCACATATTAATATCAGCCTGGAATTTCTCACACATCGAGAAGGCCAGGTAGTCCTCAGTCTGAAGAAACCAGTTATATGTAGATACTAAAGCCCAGTATAGATAGTTGTTCGATTTTGTTTCTGTTCAAGGTGTGAATATCCAATATGATCTACATAGGAGATTGAGATTCTCATTATAGATCCTTTCAAATGTGAATTTATTCTGCCTCGTGTCTGTTCTTTGAATGTTGAAAGAATAACCGTTTCTTCTGTCATGGATTTGTCTGCTACATATTTCGTAATTTTTGAGCTTGTGCTTGTTATTGAATGGATGTCGTGATTCAGATAACATGCAGGCCCCATATATCAGTCATATCATTTACTTACAGACTTTTGTCAAATCCTCATAGTACTGACTTGTGTTGTAGTTCACTGTTGTAAGTTATTACATGCTATTGTGGATCTCTGCGAAGTGTAGGTTTGACATCAACTAGATAAGTATTTGCCTACCAGTCTTGACACCGGTAGGAATATATTAACAAGTTAACTATTAAATAATGTTATATGTCAGTGGTGGTATGCAAATACATGTAATACTATTTTTATTTGAACTTTTATCAGAATTATTGAAAATACTAGAAAAGTTTGCTATTTGTTCTGGTCTTAATAGCAACTTATTGAGGTTATATGTATATCTATTAATATATAACATTAATAACGTTTTGTTTTTGTTTTTGTTTCCACAGATGGTTTAGGAGCCCACATAGAATTTGACAAATTTGGCGATGGACCTGGGAGATACACAATCATGAACTACCAGCTGAATCGGTCGACACGGAACTATGAATACCGCGAGGTGGGACGCTGGCTGACGACTCTCGACATGAATCTGGAGAAGATTGTATGGTCAGGAGGAACTATGGATATCCCCAATTCACGCTGCAGTGAGCCATGTATGAAGGGAGAGATAAAAAACATGAGAGACGGCGACCCTTGTTGCTGGATTTGTACGAAGTGCATGCCTTGGGAGTTTGTCCGAGACGAGAAGACATGCGAGCCTTGTCCAAAAGGCAAATGGCCATTCCCAAGCAAAACTGGGTGCTTTGGCTTAGAGATTGAGCACATGACATGGGGAAGTATATACGCCATCATTCCGATGTGTTTGAGTGGGATTGGTGTAATGTGCACGGGGTTTACTATAATTATATTCCTATTACACAACGACACGCCTGTAGTGAGGGCGGCGGGACGAGAGCTCAGCTATATGCTCCTTTGTGGAAGCCTGTTTTGTTACATGATGACGTTCTTGTTATTGTCGAAGCCATCTTCCATTATATGTGCTGTCCAAAGATTTGGAGTTGGTTTTGGATTTTCGGTTGTGTATTCTGCAATTTTGACCAAAACCAACAGAATTTCCAGGATATTTGAAAGTGCAAGGAGGTCTGCAAAACGACCTCCTTTTATTAGTCCTAAGTCACAAATTGTAATAGCAGGAATACTGGTGTTCATACAAATACTATCTTCATGTGTATGGTTGTTGTTGGAACCACCAGGTACGAGATTACACTTTCCGGACGAGAGGAAGGCACAAGTCATTCTAAAGTGTAAAAGTGACGACATCTCCTTTCTCGTATCGTTGATATATAACATGCTTTTGATTATAATATGCACTGTGTACGCAATAAAGACAAGAAAGATACCAGAGAACTTCAACGAATCAAAGTTCATCGGGTTTGCCATGTACACGACCTGCATTATATGGCTTGCCTTCGTTCCTATATACTTTGGAACGCTCAATTCCTTTAAGGTACGTACGAATCAGTCATCTATTACTTAATATTTAGATATTACCGTGCTTACATGTATGTATGTAATCACACGCATGCAGATCATTTCTATACATCTCTAAGCACATAGCGCTGTATGTTTATAAAGCTTACAGCAATTGAAATTCACATTACAAATATATAACAAGTTAATAAATACTATTTTGCTATTTGGTAGTAATGATATCAATTATTATATTATAAAGAGAAAGAACAAGTTTGTTTGCTTAACGACACCACTGCAAACACATTGATTATTAATCAGTAGTTATTGGATGTCAAACGCACTGTCGTATCGATATTTGGCCACAGAAGAAACACGATGTTCGCCACAGACCATTTTTCTTCCACTAACAGCAAGGAATCTTTTATGTACACTTTCCTATATACAGGATAGCACACACCACGACAAATTGTTGGGACGCCAAATAACCCGACGGGTCCCCTAAGGAGGATCGATACTACAACCCATCAAGCCTCAGGCGGACGATCTTGGGTTAAGCCAGGCCCCGCTCCTTATTACTTTATATATGTACATCAATA
Organism: Melanodrymia aurantiaca; assembly: GCA_032355825.1. Classification (NCBI taxonomy): domain Eukaryota; kingdom Metazoa; phylum Mollusca; class Gastropoda; order Neomphalida; family Peltospiridae; genus Melanodrymia; species Melanodrymia aurantiaca. The sequence continues at coordinate 11,745 of JAULBR010035901.1, forward strand.
AAACACCAAATTTTATCAGAATTCCAAACTAGTTATGTCGAAAAGTAAGCAGAAATCCTGTCTTATGGATTCATCCTTTCATTCTAAAAGTCTACTTGAGAACAAGTGCATAGACGCAGTCCCTAGTTTAAGACGAATGCCACCGTACGTACGGCTCAAATTATATATATTTCAGCTTGTTTCCGGATAATGAGCGGGGCTTTGCTCAGGGCAAGATCGACCTCTTATGGTTCGATGAGTCAAAGGATCAACCATCTGATCCCGTTGGGTTAGTTCCAGTTCCAATCAGTGAATGTCGTCTGAGCCATCACAGGCCGTGGTATGTGGTATCCGGTCTGTGTTGTAAAAGTGCAGATAAAAGATCCTTTGCTGTTACGAGTAACTTATGTGGCAACAGCAGGTTCTATTCTGAGGCCAAGTATCGATATAACCGAGCGTTTGACATTCACAGATGATTAATAATCAACCAGTAGTGTCGTTAAAGAAACATTTATCTATTTATTTATCCATTTTGTATTTAATATAATAAGTTTCCTTACGTATTATTCCTCAGCATACCAGTAATGTATAACCAAAGTGTTAGTGGCGTAATATGGAACTTGGACCAGTGGCACACACATAGTGTCCTTCCTGTGTATCAGTTTCCTCTGTATGTGTTATCCCCCAATTTGATATACTATACGTTGTCCAGTATTTCAAATAATAATTATGTGTTTAGTTTCATCTAGAGGTGCTAGGATGGAATTTGGTACGCATGTACCCTGGCATCCATTTTAACTCTGGACTGTGCCTTTAATCTGTATTAAACAGCCGCATGTCTTATGAGATTGTCTGGCAATGCTTAATACAAGTTTGTCTGTATATAGACAACGTGTTCACCCTGGTCTTAGTAATTGTCTAAATACGATTTCCCTTTCGGTTGCTCTTGGTCAACAATGATCGCTAGAATCATATTTTCAACTCCACTTCATCCATCCAAATATTGGTTTGGCGTGACACTCTTTGTATTCATGAACTTCGTACAACCGATAGACTAGCTATGTTTCTGTCTATATCCAATTACCATTTCTCTTGTCCGATAGCGGCTGGAAGACGACATCGGACAAAGTATCACTTGAGCATGCTTGCGTTGCTTATTGCGCTGCGTTTTCACGTTGGTGTAGTGTCGTGTCCGTGTGTTGTTAACGCTGGCACTGACATCATTGCCAATCCATCATCTTTTGACAATAACGGACGAGCCGGTTCATTCTGTAAAGGACAGAGCACAGCCTACGCGATGTGTATATCGCTTGGTTTATGCCGACTTATCTCGGAGCCATTTCTATCAACTGCTTAGCAAGAGGTCATAATCAAATCCGTAGGTTTATTAGATTTGCCTGATGACAAGCTCAAACCTAAACGATTGAACTGTCGAGCAATAAACCCATAAAGAGTCAAGTATTGAAGGGAAATAACTCACTGTCGAATTTGTCATTTCTGAATCCCTCATGGCCACCGTTTGATAAAGCGTACAGTGACACCGGGTCTGTTATATAAATAATTATTATGAATATTAATAAAAAAAAGTAGTATTGAATAAGGGGCTATACTAGGTTAAGCGGTTCTTCTATTCTTGCTTTATCTTTTACAAGCGACAGTGATGTCTTTTTAGACAGAAAAACTAGTATTAGCGTTATTTTCTCTGCGAATCCAGCTACTAATCTACACGACAACACATTGACATGGCCCAATTTGTATCTTTGCACAAGGTAGAGTTGAAGCGATTGGGACACATTAAAGATGGCATGCACTCACTAATCGCTACCAAAGCAGTGATGATACCGGGTTTCCGCGAAAGAAGAGTGTATCCTGCTCCACCGGTGGCACCAGTCGTAAACACAGCCATATTGTTTTGTCCGCTATCTTCATTGAAACGATAAAAAGTGTAAAACAGGCCAAAGTAATGTATCTTTGGCAAACGTATACATGATGCCATACATTTTAACATGGAGTTAAAAACATACACCCGAGTTTTCAGAGGGATACACGCTACGCATGCCTCTTAGAAAACGGGAATGTGGCTTTAGGCATACGATTTATGTTCTTAACCGAGATAAATGAAGTTTATACTAGTATGTATTTCAATAACAACGTATAGAATACACATGTATATAGAATATTAAATTTAGTTTTATGTAACATCAAGTGCATGTCCTTTGTCAAACAATATCATTTTAATCACTCTGTAAAGCTCTAGACAAAATTTAATGACAATGGTTTTACTCCGGACATAAACATTGAATAATTCCCATATCATACACGTATTATACTTGATATATCATACATATCAGTGCTATTAAGCGTTTTTTCGTCAAACGAAACCTTATTTTTATTACTATTAATTTTGTTATTGATCATTTTGCCTCGCGGTCACAAAAGTTCATAATTAGGACGATCCGATATTAGAAGGGATCAAATTAGTGATATTGGGTTTACCACATTTAGAACATGATATTAAAATCAATACGACGAAACCTAAGGGAAGGTTAGTTTAATAAAGGACAGTTAAAATAGTATAAACACACGATGCAATATTGGCGCATTATGTTTCCAATAACCGTGTGTCCAATATACCCTCTCTCGGAATAAAGCAGCTGGGTATCTTATTAAGCATGATCCTATTAAATGTTAGGGTGCCTACGGGCCAGGCTCATCTATATTTGTCACGCAATATGTTTTTTGTTAAACTACACAATAATTAGTATCGGTAGTGAGAGTGTTTCATACAATAATTATTGTCAAGCGTCCGCCATGACAGTTGACCCAGTGGTTTGGTTTATCGAGAGTAAGTAAATTTGTGTACTTTCATCTCGTTAGTTATAACTTATGTTCAAGCTTATATCCAAGTACGGTTCAAGCACGTCTGTCATGATCAGACAGTCCAGCTGCCTCGACTGTCTGTACAGCAAGGGATATTTTATATGCACTTTTCCACAGACATGACTGTACATACCACGGTCTGCGTTGATCTGGTCGGTGTAATTGGAAGTACACCTACCCATTGAGCCTTGCAGAGCACTTGCTCTGGGTTGGAGTTGGTGTATTTGGATTAAAAGCCCCATATGCCACGAATTAGATTAGGTCACCTGAGCTGAAGGCTTATGTAACCTATTGCCAATCAGTTTCGTCCATTGTCGAGCCTAAACTTTCACATTTTCGACTTCTCAAAAACTACTTGACCAATTACAACCAAATTATGCGCGAAGCTTTCTTGGCACATGGAGGACCAATTTAGTGGATTTTGGTTATTCTGTGAGGGCAGGCCCTATAATGGGGTGTAGAGAAATGCATTTAAACACATTTTTTCTAAACTTCTCTCGTATATAATTCTTTGTGTATTTCCCTTGGTGGAACAGAGGTTTCCCCAGAGCCATTCCTTACCTGATTAAGTAAGCGCTTTCATTTA
>JAULBR010036008.1:0-15187 GCA_032355825.1 Melanodrymia aurantiaca
TTTAATTATATTTTGGGAAACACTTTTTGTCACATATTTACGTTTACGACCACAACTAGTCGTAAATGCTTTGTGAAGCAGGTTCCAGAACTGTTACAAGCATCATGATTTATCACGTGTCCAGTTTATTGGGGAACTCGCTGTTGAAACATGCAAGTGTTCGGGTGTTCTGAGTTAATTTCGTGACAAAGACTATAAGGTTCGTTTCTCTATAAGGCAGAACTGTTACAGGAGGCATCATGATTTATCACCTGTTCAGTTTGTTGAGAAACTCGCTGTTGAAATATGCAAGTGTTCGGGTGTTCTGAGATAATTTCGTGACAAACACATAGGTACGTTTCTCTTGATGTGCACGTTTAACACGTTCATTCTTCACCAGGTGTTGCCTGTCATCTAACCTGACCATTATAAAAATTATATATTCGTTTGATATAAGCTCTTTACCCTATATTGTATATTGCTTAATCATGAAGTGATTTATTGATCAACTTCCTACACCAGGTGTTGCCTGTCATATAACCTGGCCGTTATAAAAAATATATATATATTTCATATGATATAAGCCCTTTACCCTATATTGCATATTGCTTAATCATGAAGTGATTTATTGATCAACTTTCTACACCAGGTGTTTCCTGTCATCTAATCAGGCCATTAAAAACTTCTTCTTTTTTATTTCGTTTGATATGAGCCCTTTATCCTTATTGCATATAGCTTAATCATGAAGTGATTTATTCATCAGCTTTCTACACTGACATGTTATTCAGGTGTAGACGTAAACGTAAATAGAGAAATTTCAATCTCTAACTGTTAGTGATACGACTATTGTTAGTAGCTGAGACGTCATGGGTTTTTGGTAATTCGTGGCGTATTACACGAGGATGCTATTCATTCTTGGACATAAGTATGCTTAATTATATTTTGGGAAACACTTGTTGTCACATATTTACGTTTATGTCCACAACTAGTCGTAAATTGTTTGTGGAACAGGCCCCTGGTCCATAAAATGAGTTATTACCTACAAGTACTATCTAGAGTTAATGTAAGAAAAAGTGCAATAAAACTATGTGTTTTATATAAGTCTGGTTTGGACTAGGATTCCTAGGTATGTAGATCCTATAGCATTATACATTGTATCGGACCTATATAGGCTATATTCCTACTGACTTCTATTCCTTGTACACCTGTGTAAAGTGAATACCCTAGTACTTTGTATACATTTAGCACACAACTTTCCGATCATGGTTCGTTCACCATACTGTGATGTTATGAAGCTCGTCCTTTGACCACCTGTAATTAGGCTACTGTCTGTCTGTCTAATGAGTGCGGTTAAACAAAGATGCGTCCTTTGGGACAAACACACGTGTCTGGCCTGACAGTCGTAACCAAACGATAAAATTAACACACAAATACGATACACACATTAAATCTGGATTTACTATTGATAATAACCTAATATCAACACTTGCATTGCTAGGTAGCATATTAACATGTGTATTTTTAATATAGTCCCGTAATGTACAGATGTATGTTGATACCTCGTGCGTCGTGTGTATATTTATAGTAAGGTATGAGACAATAATGTTATATTTCGGTTACAGGCTAAATAATATCAATAGGGTCGGCAGCATTAACAAACAGTGAATATAGGTTTTGGGTCAAAGATCAGAAGCATGCGAGTACATTTTAATTCTAATAATAAAAAATACACCATTAGTCAGAAATAATTCACAACTAGCAAGCATTATCTGGGCAAGCACGGTGGCATTCGTCTCAAAGCTAGGCATTGTTGCTTTAAGATGGGTGTTACAAATCCCAAGCATTATAAATCCGAGCAGTATCAAACCGTATCCTCGTACAAGAGATAAACTCATTAAATCACCAGTACAATCTTTATTGCCGTGTTTACGAACAGAATTTGCTGATAATATCGTAGATGAAACTATGTCAATTATAAATATGAAGAAACACATATATGTGAATTTGTATTCAATACAAAGTTTATCATACCACTTTAAAAATAGAAGGGTTAATGAGAGCGGTCCGTAGCATGACTAACGGTATTTACTTTGACAGAAAAATGTCACAACAAAAACATGCTCAAACCCTTCCCGACAGGAAACGAACCGAGATCCTCAGTTTGATTAAATGATAGTTATTTATATAAAAGAAAACTTACGAAAACAACTTGTACCAATTATGTCTAGGTTTTAAAAAGTAAACACTTACATGTATGTCAAAATAATTTAGTAAACACTTATGTAAAATATTACACATAGCTATTTTCCACTGTTGACAGTTACTGTTTTAGTATCTGATTAATTACTTTCAATTGGATAAATGTTACTTCCCACGCCTTCAACAAGCCGTGCATATTATACGAAACTAATTAATGTACTGTTCAACTTACTTACATTAACAAGCAAGATCGCAATAATTGTATGATTACAGTATATGTTTTACCTTCGAAATGACATACAGTACGGCATTTAAACAGTCTTATATATGGTTTTTCTCGTTCTAACCAGTGGTCCAAGAGTGGTACACCAAATACTGTGGTATGTACTATCCTGCTTGTGGAAGTGCCCATAAAAATCCATTGTTGTCAATTGGTAAGGGCATCGGGTTCATCTGAGACCATGACATTGTGTCAAAATAGCAGTGCGTTTGACTCGTATAGCAGATACATATTAATCAATGTGCTTCAATTATGTCATTATTAAACAACCAACTTTATTAACATCCATAAAAATGGAATTTGGTTTTAAACAGTCACATAAAATGTTTAATGATGACTCGTGAATTGGGCGAACCTCGGTGTATATAATATAGCCTCATTAATATTACCCATTACTGCAGGTGGGACGGGACTTATACAGGTACTAGCGTCCTTGAACCAAACCATGTTAGTTATCCGTTGGGTCAAGGATGCCGGTTCTTCGTTCTTGTGTGTGTATTTTTACTTTTTTGTGCATTCGCGAGGGTGTGTGTGATTCTAATTTCTGATGTCAACATATATATTCCACATCGTCGACCTTGGTCACGAAACACATACAAACCCGTCAGATCCACTCGGAAATAATGTTGACTTCCTCATTCCGCTGCCGGGAATGGTATCGGCCCTGGCAACATAGGAAATAATATTATGTTTGTTCCTTGTTGGCTAAACGTTATTCAGGGAACACAAAACATGACGTGTTCGTATGAGAAAGGACTACATATATAAATTTTATCACGATTAATCTCCCAGAAAAATGATAATAATTTCTAAATGAGTAAATTTGTAAACACATCTAGAGAAATACAAACGGCATACTTAATGAATAAGCATACCTTTACAAAGGTATGTTCCCAATTGTATATCGCAATAGATTTCCTCATTGTGTTAATGTTTGTATAAATGTGTGCCTGTACACATATTAACAGCGTAACAACTCTTAAGAATGTTTCTATTTTCACATCTACAACGCCTTTAAAATATATTTAATCTAATCAAACACTGAATTCACAAATAATGTTACGTGATTTCCAATTATAGAGAAACGACTTGTTCTTTAACGCTGAAAATACAACAATATAAAAAAAAAAAAAATTAAATTTTTGTAAGCTTTCCAAAAGGAATCACAACGCACATTATCTGTCCATGGCCAATAGTTGCCATCTTGGGCCGGTGTCCAGCCTAAGATGTCCCAATTGGGACATCTTGGGCAATTGGGACATTTTGGGCTTCAACACCTCTCCACGAACAATATTCTTTTAATACTGGAATTAACAGTTCGCTGTTAATAGAAACAAGAATTAACACCACGCCTTCACCGCCCACTCCCCCAACCCACACTTCCGACGCTCACACGAGATACGTCAGGATTTTGAGACGATCCCTGAAATCCAAGATGTCTGATTTATCTCACGAATTATCCACATGAAAGTACTACATGTACTACATTTCACCACTATGCGACCACCAAGATACCTAGTCTAGTAGTAGAAGTTAGTTGGACTATCGGTCAACAAAGGGTGTTGGCCTGTAGGTCAATGCATGTGTGGACAATCCAGTCAGTAAGAACTGTGTGTAACCCATGGGCTGGCTGCCACGCACGCCGTCGCCTCGTAGGCGCCGATTGTAAGTATTGCTTGTTACAATAACGTCATTCTCTGATTCGACAGTATCCGGCAATAGAGTGGCTTGTTGCCGAATAATGTAGAATCAAGGATCTGTTTAGTGACCGATTTGTAATTATGAGAAGGAAGCGAGCACTTGGTCTATTACTTCCACAAAGATTTAACCCAATGACACACGCAGACAATATAGTGCTCACTTTTAGCACCTCATAGGCCTACATAATAAGTTGATCGTTTATGATTGTGGAACTTATGATACAAGGTTTATATACTAAGGTATGTTCGTTTAACGACATCATCCATAGAGCACACTGCTAGAATGCCAACCAATAGGTTTAAATGTCTATATTACGGTTTAAGGTTGTTTCCAAAACAAGTGTCCATTGTAACACATATTAAATTGCATATGATCCGAGGAGCACGGCGTAACTCGGCACAAGAGCGTTCGCCTGAGGTTCAACAGGTCGACGGATCCTCTGTGGACCCGTTGGGATATTGCCCGTTCCAACCACTGATCCACGACTGGTCCATCAAAGGCTGTGGTGTGTGCTATCATGTCTGTGAAAAAGTGCACATAAAAAAGTCTCGTTATTATAGCAGGTTTCTTCTAAGACCATGTGTATATCTAACATCCCAAAGCCGCTGATTACTAATCAATGGGTTCTAGTGGTGTCGTTAAACAAACCAAGTTTATGTTTTATCATTCCTTTAGACATAAATCTTGAACTAACGGTAATGATCCGATGTGTTTCCCTTTCCAATAAGCTGACAGATATTTGTGAAGAACATTCACAATGATGCGATAACAAACACAGTATGAGCTGAGGTAGAACGACCGCCGAGTACACAATGTTAAGCACTTGGACACAGGGTATTAGCGAGAATCAACAAACTAACGGATTAGCGAAGCCAATAATTAAAGACAAGACACAACAGTGGTAATCAAAGCGCAAACGTGCACCGCGCGACGGAGACGGCACAGACGAAATTGAAGTCTTTAACATCATCCCCTTACCAACGACCCCGGTATGGTCTGGGTATATGCAATCCGGAAACGGAAGGCACATTAAACTCTTTAGTTACGTGGTTATATAAATGATTATTTTTTATGTTTAACGTCTGTCCTGCATGGTCATGAGACTTGACACAAGTCAAAACATGTGCCCATGATGGACGTGCCTGAACCTCTAGTGGATGTGGGCACGTTAATAGAGTTTTCAGTGTCCGTGTTTAACGTGCACAGAAACCCGAGGGTGGATAATGAGAGATGGGAAGTGGGTTGTGTCTAGTAGATGCAAATGCCCATGCATGTAGGTAGCTATACAAAAGAAGACACACTGAAGACTATAGACACATTTGCTTATAAAACCGCAAGAAAATTTGATCGCTCCCTGCTATATGAAAACCATGTACCGGCATGACTTTTCTCAACAGTATTACACTTAAAGCCAAAGATCGCTTTTAAGAGGGATGCTACTATAGCACGCGCCAGAGTGTTAACTAAAGGAAACGTATCAAAATGATCAAACAATATCTTCATATGTGACTGTATACACTATAGTTCCCAATCTACCAGTGATCCACGACGGCTGATTAATAATCAATGTGTTCCAGTAATGTGGTTCAGCAAACTTTATCGTTTTTATAAATAACTATAGCTATGACACCATATGTTTGCAAAAAACCCACTGGTAATATCCCTGTTAAACTCGAACCAGTGGTACTAACACTATGTCGTGCTATATGGACAAACAATATCTTCATAATTATGTGACGGCATACTCAACCTTAAAATACGATCGTATATCCTGCACCGTCGGTACCATCCCGGTTAAACAAATCAGCGGCTTTAAAGTGTAGAAATAAATTAAAGAAAACAGATAATTATTGCGATATGCCGTAAAAAAACCTCGAGCCAGCACTTGTCTGCGACCATTATTTTCCCATGTTGATAATAACTTTCCCATGATGATATTGTATTCCTACTGGGCGAGGTTTACAAATGTCGAGATCATATCAGCTCTTCCAGCATGTTGGCAGCAGACAGTAACTTGTAGACTTAGACAGGAAAATATAACAAGTAGATTTATGTTTTATGATTAAATTATAATGAGTAATTATTTTCTATATTCGCATTTGATCATGTCAATGTTTTGTCGTTTAGATTTAGTAAGCGATGAACTATTATTACCCCAGAGGGTAAAATATTTATCGAGTTTTCTCTTTGGTATAACTTGCTACTTGATATGTTTCTATGTTCTGACACCCAATAGCCGATGTTTATTTTCTTGCTGGGGTGTCACTAAACATCCATTCATTTAATTTGATTGGTTGTTATGACCAACAACTGACAGACGTAACTTTGGCAAGACGTCACGTTTTATTGTCAACATGTTGTCATGCAGCTTGATTCGGGGTTTTTTTCTTCTGTTAGATCGTTTTGAATGTACCAAAATATAACATCTAAGTACGGTAATAGATAGAATCATAAATAAACTCGCTACAATGTATTATCAAGCTTAAGTTCCTCCTGAAATCATTTTCATTTTAGCACGTGACAAATGAACTTTATTTCACTTGGGTCTTACACTTGATAACACATGGTATATTATAGCTCATTTAATATCCTCTATGTATCCACTTAATACATTCACGACGCTTCACACAAGTGAATTGCTAACAACAGAAACTATGATCAAACCATGAAAAAAAATCCCATAAACCTGATGTTATCCTAGACAAAGGTAAACAAACACGTGGATATATTTAGGGTTATCTACCAGATGCTTCATCTGAAAAAGAACAGGACAAGGCAGCTTAAGACATTACGCTATGACGTATATCTCGGCAACACCGCACACGTGAACACGAACAAAAGACAACTTGTGCAAATTTAATGTCTGGGACGTCTAAACTGACCTTGTCTGGCGGTTGTTTTTCTTTAAAATAAAAAATAGAAATCCTTACGCAACAAGAACAAGGAGAACGGCTTTGCACTTCTCCATACAGTGGAATATGTCAGGACGCGAAATTATAGGAACGTTTATTTAATGATACCACAGCATATGTCTTAAATCAGCGGCTATTAAAAGCGAAACATGTTGATTGTTTGTGTCAACGTTTCATATTAAAAACATTTATATTAGGTATTCTGGAGATAAACTTTGAGATAATGATATTGTATCTTTTCAAGACCTAGGAATATGTATTTGTTAAGTGAGCGCTATAATATACTTTAGTCAATCTGTGAGCTATTGGAGGTTAGCATGCAGATATTCATTGTAACATAATTAAGAATTAATCGATACTTGTTGATACTTGGAACGAGACGTATGTATATCAATTTTTAAATGTTACTCCCACTCCAAATAAGGGAAATTTTTAATTATATTTGATCCTCTACTTGAGTGTGATCAGTGTCAGTTTACATTGACAGTTCCAATTTGTGGTCATTTAAGTTTCACCCACAAATTATTTTTAAGTTTCTTAGAGAAAACGTTTTATGGCAAATTAAAAAAAAAAAAAATCTATGATATATTTTATGTATAATATAACCCTGTACATCATTATTTGTAGTGTTTACCATGCATAAATTATTTATATATCCGATCTATACACTATTATTATTGAAATTTTTATATCATTAAAATTTTGACACCCAATAGCCGATGTCTTTTTCGTGTTAAACATGCATTTGGCATCTTTAAAGCGTAACGGGTGGACTTATGATGTGATGGGTGGGGGGTGGGGGGCGGCAGTGTTGTAAAAACATAATCGTCTCATTTTGAGCTAACCTAATTTTTCAAAAAAAATAATTTAAAAAAAATAAATTTGGCAGTGATGATCTGCAAGAAGCTATCAACAAATATTTGTATTTTTGAGTCCCAAAAGTAAATATTGAATAATAACTGTGTAGCAATTAGAGAGAGAAGAGATGAGCGTGTGTTAACTGGCTGTACAGTGGAGAGAGGCTGTGAGAGCAGCGAGACAAGTGCACACACAGTTTGTTAATTACCGTATTGTCACTGTTGACCAGCCCACTCAGACGTTTACTTTCCTATTAGATTTTAAAATCGGTTGCTCAAATATTGATGTTAGCGGTAAATATGTTCAATGAGATGAACTTAGCACGAGGAAGGAGCCCTCAAATAGACACACGATCTGCAGTAAGTTATTCCTCTCCCGTCCTTCCGCTCCGACCAGCGCTTCACGTTAGGATGCCATTTTATTGGAAAGCCACTTTCTTGCAGTTTTATGTTGCAATGTATATATAAACAAATAAACATAAGACGTAATTGACTAAATGAAAGATAGGCAATTCAAATGACGGGTTTGGGTCGCCTTCACCGATTTTGTTTGTCCTATTCTGTCCTAACTTTTGGTTAGGGTGCACATATCCACCAAAGATTTATACGAGACCTCAGCCCACCCCTCCTCCCAATCACCACTGGCCACAGTCCGCTACCAAGGGCAAAGACACCGTTTCGTGGCTGTGTTCAATGCGGTTTTTAAATTTATAGGCGTAAAGAGACGTTTTCTGCAACATCTGTGGAATGTATTGACGGGTATCATGACTCCACCCCAATAAAGTTCTACTTTCAGACTCTCCATTGGGTGTGTTATATGGCTGAAGATTTTATGAAATCAGATGGTAAATGTAATATGCACAATGTAAGGAAAAAATATAAACGACAAAACATAGACACGATCATAAGTGTACCTCTGCACAATGCAGACTCGAAGGGTATTTACTTTTCGACATTCAGGCAATACCAATGGTCTTCCGATTTTATCACATACGCAAATTTGGTGTGGTGTGTATTACCCTAAATGTTGGCAAGTGGACATAAAAGATCATTCGTTATTTATCGATATAGTGTGGTTTATGCGGCAACAACCGGTTTTGTCTATCATACTTATTAAGTATCTGCTATTAGATGTCAAACGCACGGTTATTTCTACACATGGACATTCACACTTTCCACGATATGACCGACAAATGTTTATGTATTGCTACTGGTATTAAAAACAGCGAGTTATTTGCGACGTGAAGCAATAGAGAAATTGTTTTTAAAAAATAAAATATTTTAAAAAAAATCGCCAAAGTCTTTCGCCACTTTGATTTTTTTATCGCCACTTTGATTTTTTTATCGCCACTTTGACTGTTTTATCGCATTTGATGATGACTGGTGCAATACCCTACTTTAATCTCCAAGACATAATTTTAATAGTTTCTATAAAACAGCAGACAAACGCAAAATAGCTGTGATTTCTAAGGGCGCTAGCGGTAGGGCAGGATATGATCACCTTTCGAGATGACTGGGTATGATCACTAAGTAGCCTACGTTTAGATTTCACCAACATGAATATCAATAATAATTTAGTCCAGTAGTCTTGTATAATAGTGCAAAATGTGATACAAACATCCCATTTAGCACGCAGCAAGGTTAATATGTTTAGAATAAAAAATATATAGGACCACGTTCACATTACACTTGGCATATGACGTCCTAATCCAAGATGACCACCCATTATAGTTCCGTAAAGTTATGGTAGTTACACTATACATAAAGTATAAATTAGCGACGAAATCTTCCCCATCCCATGCCAACACAATAACACACACACCTGCACACGTAACAATATTATAAAGGTGCAAGTTCGGCCTTCTTTTGTTGAGGCCGTTGTTCATCTGTGTATATTTGATGATGGGGGGTCGGGATCGTATTGTTTTATCAACACCGGGATATTCCACTTGGACGCAAATTGTTTTCCCACAAACGAGCGGAGAAGATTTGTTCTCATTGTGATGCGAATTCGTAGTTACCTTGTCGGAGTAGGCCCTCGATAATGGTGTGTTTAATTTGACCACTCAATTAGAAAACGTGTCATCAGAAGGTGGGATTTACGTATTTGCTGAAAAGTTTACATTTGTTTTTCGTATTTGTGTTACATTCAGCAACTGTGGACATCAAGAGATGAGTATGTGTAAATTAGTTTAGATCCGTAACCTGATTATCCCAGAGACTGCCATTTTTATGAGTAAATCTAAAAGACACAATATTTGATATGGCCAAAATTGTATTTCAGTACAAAGCAGAGTCGAAAGGATATTACGACTAAGTACAGATTGCATGTACTCACGAAATCACAGCCAAAGCAGTGATGATACCTTTAAACTTTATTATAATACACCCAGGCCGTCAAACCAGGTGTTCGAAAAAGTTACGCTTATCCTGGCCTGCTCCACCGGTTGCACCCATAATTATTGTTTGTCCGATGTCTTCATCGAAACGATAAAAAGGCGTAAAACAGGTCAAAGTAAGGTATTGCATCTGACATCATGTGTGTCAAGTGTACGTGCTATCGTGAAATAGCCTCTGAATGTCTACTATGGAAGTTTTTGGAAGTTTTCTCCATTCCATGAACAATATAACCCTGATAAAACAACTCCTGAGCCATCTAATAATTAAAAAATGGATCTAATAATCTCTGTTTGTCGCAATGTCCCTTCGACTACGCCTTGTGCACATATACACATATGTCTTGTCGTTTAGATTAGTTGTTTCAAAATGTATCTAACGAATGTATCTTTCAAATTAGTTTAATAAATGAATATCAATAATAATAATAATAATAATACTAATAATAATAATAATAATAATAATAATACTGCCGAACGTGCTAAGAAGTTCACTTTTCTAGTGACATTCGCAACGAAATCGACACTACAGGTACAGAAAGCTGCTGGCAGTAACACCGGGACAACTAATTAGAAATCTTCAAATTCCATCTCCAACGCACATGTTACATAACCATGTGATATAACAGATCTCATATCGTGTTCTCTAAGAGGTTCGTAACAATAGTTTTTAATTGAATAAGAAACTATCACAACATATTTTAAATATTTAAAAAGCGTTCTATATTATCGCTTCCATTAACTATAAACTGCACCTTAGTTTGTACCTGTCACTATCTTCAAAGATGGAACCAAATATCATGGGAATTAAGGAAATCCATAACTACATAGAACACTGTATTCGTGTTGAAACACAATGTTTGTACAAATAAGTGAAATAAAAAAGATGTTACGAAAGAGATAAATAATCGTCAACTATTTGGCATCAACACAGACAGAGATTTTTCACATTTTCTTAAACGTACGAAATGTACGCTAACTTTGTTCAGGATTTTCTCGTTTTGAAATTATTTATTGAAAGTCAAACTGGATTTAACAATAATCCTCTGACGTAACCACAACGTCTAGGATTGTTTTTTCTCTGCTGCTCAGGTAGCAGTAGAAACCCGCAGGTGAATCGATTACAAGGTGTGATGAATTACGGAAATGTCTACATCAAACAGACAAACCAGCGACTGATGCTGGCGACATTAACAGCCGACGAGAAGGGAATCCCCGAACAAAGGGATTGAATCCTATAGTAAATTGGCTTCACCTGACTCGAGTCTGAAGACCAACACGGATGACATATCGTGACAAGTGTTACATTCTCAACAAGTCCTCGCTTCTCGTTCGCGTGCAAATGATTTCTCTCTGAATCCAGCGATGTCCTCTTGGGACGTAATCGCATTCCTGGTCAGAACTCACCTCTTACCAGGCATTAGAGGCGATTTGTGATTAAAAATACCCAACATAAATAGCTAAATAAAAACAAAACAATAGCTACGTCATCGCGTGTTTCGGTATTACTGAAGTATTTATTATTGCATTGGTGTCTGGTTTGCCTCGTTTTCTTTGCATGGTCAAGCCATTAAATCCACACACATTATCAACATGGCTGTGGTAACGACGGCTGTAACCGGTGGAGCCGGATACACTCAACTTTCGCGAACACCTCGTAGCATCACTGCTTTGGCTGTGGTTTGCGAATGCATGTCATTCCGGCCTCGTCGTAATATCCTTTCAACTACCATGTGCAGAGATACACATTTGGCTATGTTAATAGTTTTGATGTTTATGTTTGTAATCTTTTGCTTATGTATTATACACATACTAATATACAATCAAACAAGGCAGCTAATGTATTCGAGGACATCCTTTCCACTCTCAAATGATGTAATTTGGTAATGACTTGTATTGGAAGGGACTTGTATTAGAGGCCACTTCTGTTACTGTATTGACTTTCTGCTAGATACAGTGTGTGATATGCACTGTACGTGTTGAGTACAATGCATGATGAAACCATAAAAGACAAAGACCTTTTACTCCACTGCTGTTCTGTTCAGTTTACCAAACCGAAAGAACGTAATCATATAGATTGGTCAAAATACTAGAGAAAACTAAAGGTACAGACCAGAGTTTTAAAACGTGCGCGTCTTATGCCATTTGCAACATATTTCTGGCTAATAGAGCATTTCTAATTATTAAAATTAACATTTACTTACAAATTATTACTTACAATGTCAATATGTGTATATCTTATGTGTTTCTGATGATCCAAATTAATATAGTAACTTATTGTGTACTTTTGTCTAAAATAAATATAGATCAATTAATCTAGTTATATTTTTAATATAATTCATGACCCATTAACTTATAATAATAATTTAGCCCGAGACATTTATTTATTTTTTAACTTTTACATTTACTTCCAGGAATAACGTAGGCTACAAGTAACATTTACAAAATATTTATTGCATTAAGTTCATGAATATTTATTATTGGTAAAATATCTCGGACAATTGGCCGTATAATTAGAAATAAAATAAATTCTATAACCCATTCATGAAAAGAAAACATTTACAAAATCTATATCCTGGTTTTAAAGTTATAGTGTCACTTCCGAGGCCTTCAAATCAATGAGATGGAGTTCGTCGTCACGTTTACAAGCACGACGTATAATTTGCCCAATATCAAGCATGCACATATTTACACGCAACCTCATTTACCTTAACGGGCAACGCGTTGCAGCCTTTCAAGTAGGCGTTCAGTTCTATTCATGTAGACACTGGAACAATCAATCCGCCATTTGCGGCATGAGCGAGCAAACTCGAACCCTTTAAACAATTAGGAGGAAGAGGTGAACGGTTACTTTGGTATTTACCTAAAACTACCTTGACGAAACTAGTAGGCAACATGCAAGCAGGTAATTTGCAGCTAAAACATGCTTCAAATATTGTCAAGGTTAAGAACAAAAAATGGTGTTTTCTTTTTTAGTTTATGACGTCAGAAAGAGTGTTAAAATTACCGCTAAAATAATGTGTACGAATAAATATTGATATATGTCATATAGTCCTCGATTGTCAGACTGTTGGCAAGCGGTCATGACAGTTGAGACAATGGTTTGGTTTATCGAGACTATATGTAATAAGGTTGTATATTGACTTCTTAATATTGAACTTTATGAACTTAAACACTATAATGATGTGAATAACAATAGTATTTTAAACAAGATAAAAAGATAAATTTTGTTTAACGACACCACTGGAAACACATTGATTATTTATCAGCGGTTATTGGATTTCAAACACATTTAGTCATATGGGAAACAGCAAGGGAACTTTTGTGCGTATTTTCCCACATACAGGATAGCACACACCACGGCCTTTGATGGACCAGTCATGGATCATTGGTTGGAACGGGAAATAACCCAACGAGGAGGATCGATCCTTCGACATATCGAGCATCAGACGGTCGCTCTACCACTGAGCTATGCCCCGCTCCTTTAAGAAAGAGACCCGTTTTAAGACGGTTGCCACCACTGTGGGGGGGGGGGGGGGCAGAACATGCTCAAACTTTATATCCCGGTGTGAGACACGAACGGCTTTCTTGAAATACTATAATTCGTCTCTGAACATTTGTAGTATGGTTTTCGTATAGATCATTTTAGTTTCGTTTAACGTATTTTTATTTTTTAACCTAAAGTTATATAATTTGCACAAAAAATAGGACTTTTTTATTTTCAAAAATGTTTACCTCTTTTCTGTACGTTTAAACGAAACTAAAGTTATCTACGAAAAACATACTACAAATGTTGTGACACGAAGTTTAGTATGCATTGAACTCTCATACAAAAATAATTGTATTGTTAATTGTCGTACACATGCATGCTGTATCTAAACATCAAAACCGATAACAGCCAAAAGTGCATCACCGTACAAAGTAGAGTTGAGGAGACTTTCTGTCAAAATTGAGATCAGGCTTCGTGGAACGTAGTAAAAAGTGGTAGGGTTGGAGGATAGTGGAGGAGATGATGCTGGTACGTGCAAAAAATTAAATGTTATATGGTAGAAACTATATTTTGGTAAAAAAAAGAGTCTGAAACGTGATTGCCCTTGGACTTGTCTGCAGTCACGTAATATAACCATTTGGATTACGAAACATACAGGGTATATACATACATGTATTGATATTATAGGCAATAAGATGAAAGTAAATATTCATTTTAATAAAAAATGCTCCATTTGCCAGAAATATGTTACAAATGGCATTCACCTTAAAACTAGGCATTATGCCTTTAAAGTCTTACAAATGAATCAACAAATCATCTTATGACGTACAATGAAATCGGTTGTGCTAAACCCAAAGAACAATTTTGCAACTGTTAACACACTGGAAAAATTTGCACAGAAATCAATTTCACATTTCTTTCCCATATTTTGATATTTGTTTTACAAGGTGATGACGAATTTGCATCGGTAATGTGAAAATTCTATTATGCTTGTATTTTCACAATAATTTTTATCAAGTAAACAATGTATTTGAACACATCGATCACATAATGTGCACGTCAGAAGACTTTGAACACAAGACGCAATGGAAAGTGATGACGTTTGAACTTGATCCAACTAATGTTTGAAAAGAATAATATTTTGTTCAATAATTAAAGGGACAGTCCCGAGTTTGGAGACGAGTGTCACCGTACTTACGCATTCGATTTTATTTGTAGCATATTTCTGGCTAATAGAGCATTTGTATTTATTAAAGTTGAAATTTAATTACATTTTATTACTTAGAATTTCAATAGTTATACATGTTTATTATCCATATAGTTAAGCATAAACGAGTTCGTAAATTCCATACGAAGCACACGTGTAATAAAGA
>JAULBR010036112.1:0-15186 GCA_032355825.1 Melanodrymia aurantiaca
CTTATTGAGATTACGTATGGGAAACTAATTCAATGTGTTATGGTATTGTCAGCTGAATTAAACACATTGGAAAACTTTGAATGTGGATTTTTAGTACGGGAATCCAATTAGATTCCCGTGCGTTTCATTTACGGGAATATTACGGGAATCGGATTCCCAGGTTCCCGTCGAAAAACGAGCCCTGAGGTGTGTGTTCAGAGAACAAATATATCGCGAGCACTCGCTAGACTGGTTTTTGTACCAAATATTAAATGAATGTGAGATGATAGAACACGATTTGTACCAGTTAAATTATATGGGAGATTTTGCGATATATCGCTTTTCTGAAGCTGCCAAGTTGATTTCAGGAGCCTCAGTCTGGCCAGGTTATTTGTATCTGTGTTCCATGGCAAATACTTATCATATTTCATGATGAGTATTTGTTGAAAAGAACCTCAATTGGATACAAGGACGTAAATAACTAACTAACTAACTAACTAACTAAATAACCAAAACACTACATTTGGTTTCAGCTAATTTAACAGCATTGTACTATGACATCACTAGTCCTCACAGCTGATTTGTATGTTGCATATGTAGCCTATTATTCGACTTGACGCCCTGGCTTATCTTCTAGAGCCATATTGAAAACATATTGCCTCTAATCTCTCGGACCATATGGTTAATGATTCTTCTCACATATAATAAATTTGATATTACTTTGGAGCAGATTTCTATCATAACTTTCTATGTAAACTAAGCTTTCTATGTTGTCTTCTGACAACTTCTAGTTTTAAGTTATTTTAAGACCATGTTATGAAAGCTTATGTTATAAAGTTATATGTGTTTTCTGGAATATGTATTCTATATATAAAACTGTTCCATTGGATTTGTATACTACAATGATTTACATAGTGACAGATCAGATGGATATTTTTCTTGTATTATCACATTGCAAGGATATCTTTAATTTTCAAAGTAACATACATTTTGATTGTAATCTTAAACATTAAAAGCAATCGAAATGTCATAATAGCAAATCATTCTTGATTAACAGTTATAATATTCATTAATATTTCAGAATTTTCCATTTTGCATTATGGGACTGAACATGACACGGTTTACCATTCAGGCACTGAGAGAAGATATATTAAATAGGTATGATAAACTACTTTGGTTTGACTTACTAAGTATATACCCTTCGTTTACTGGGCAAGATTGAAAAATATACACCTTTGTCTGGTGCTTTAGTCTATGGTGATCTTGCAGAGATTCCTTGGCGATGTGCATTTAGTCGGCAAACTTCTTTACACATCCTGAAGATGGCAACCTGATCCTTTCTTTCAAATCTAAATGGATTTTCTAAATTTGAGGGAAAACAGATTTTCTTTAGCCATTTTTTATAAAAATTAGCCAATGGAACTGATAGCTCGTTTCATATCCTTTATCTTAGACGAGCTATAAATCTGTTAATGTAAAAAAAAACGTCATTACGCCTGCATGATAAATAACCATTATTGATCAAATTTGTCCAAGCATATTATGCTTGTTGTGTATTACTGCAACAGTGATCTAACCATTGTCTATTTGTGAAAGTTAAGCTATCGCTTTGATTACTATAACATTTTAGTTTATCAAATTCTGTGTTGTGTGCTATTCTGTCTATGGGATAGTGCACATAAAAGACCCCTTGCTGTTTTTCGGTAAGAGTAGCCCATGAAGCGGCGACAGTGGGTTTCCAATAACTGCTGATTTATAATCGATGTGTTTCTAGTGGCGTCGTTAAATAAAACAAACTTGACTTTATAACATTTTATTTTTTAGAGAGTGCAACAGGCAAGGACGAGTAATTGATGTTATCAACAATTTCTACACTGGGATCTTTCTCCATTTGTTCAGAATATGGAAACAGGGAAAAACAATATCAGATTCCGGGACAGTTCTCAGAGGTAAGCTCATTGATTAAATCTGCTGGTTCGAATTTTAACAGAGATGCAACAATTGACACCTGATATATGCTGATTAAATGAGATGTTGATGTCAGTACAGTTATGGTGTTCATTATTATCTTGACTCCTATTCTTCTTCAGTATGAGATGTCACTAAAAATTATACTGTTCGTCAAAAGTAGATAGGGAACAAAGATAATATAACCACTACAGAAACTGCAATGCTTTATAACTGAAGGCCAAACGTCTAAGAAGATTTCTTGTTGCACTGACTACATCGCCAACACGCAATATCTCACCATTTGATTATGTCTATAATAGATTACGACAATAAAGTTTTGTATATTCATGCCGTACAGTTTGGCTCATTGTTATGTTCTACTCTATTTGTTGTGGTTTACATTATCTGGTGCCATCAACAACTTCCTGAATCATAACTCGAAAACATATCAGTTTGTATTTTCAAAGAGAACTGAAAAGGTAGAAATTCATGTCGATATAAAAAGTTGTGGAATAATAATCCTTTTTGTGTGCTGACCTTATTATTGAATAATTAAATTTTCAGATGTAGAGGTATTCTCAAAGAAGCATCCTAAAGAAGTCATGAAAAATTTGCAAGACTACCTCAATCTTCAGGGTACAGAAGTCGATAACTGTTTGGGAGCGGATGGAGACTTTCTAAATGTATGCAGTGCCGAGAAAGAATAGCTACAGGATTATTACGAGTCTGTCTCTACTTATAATTAAGTCTCCTAATGACAGTTTATAATTATGACTCCTAATGACAGTGTTACGTACTTAAATAGAGTTGTAAGAGTGGATCACAATTATTTCTGCATTATAATCAGTACAAACTGGATGTTACAATTGACTGGTTCAAGTGTTCTCATAAACATTTATGGTTCTAGAATACAGTGATCCAAGGTCAGGGATTTTTACTGTTGGGCCATTAAATAACTGCTTTGACTGTGCCTGATGGCAAGTGAAAAAAATTACAAAAATGGGATCATAAAAAAATTATATTGATACAAAAACAAAAATAACTATTTGAAAGATATCTTAATTTGGGTTGTATCAAATGCTGTGTGTTTGTTTATTCATTTCATCATCTGGTTAGTGAATATTATTTTTTGAAAATATTAAACTTTTTGGTCCACAACTCTCTGAGAGTATATATATTTTAGAAATAAAACTTTTTAATATATATTTTTTAAAATTGAATATGAAAATTCATTGTAAGTGAAACTTGTTATCACAAAGTTTAAAATTGATTTCACCCAAACCTGTCTTTCGTTAAAGGTACACTCCTGTATTTAAGTTGTACACACACATTTCCGGTAATTAGAGTATTTTATAATGCATCAAATTAAAATATTGTTATCTTTACATGTTTAGAGTATCGATATCTATATATCCAACATGTTTCTGATCATCGAAATGGTTGTCGCTCAAAATAAAAGTTTACCTCCTAACAAATGTAAGAAATTATTTTCGCTTACAATGTTTTTAGTAGCAAAAATTCCAAGCAATTAATTTCACATCGAGTCCGACTTGTGCTATTCATCTTACACTTCAAATATAATTCCCTCAATTGCGAGTTGTATTAACGCTTGCAACGGAAGGAAGAGTTACTTCCCTTGGATTACCAATTTATAAATTTTTTAGATTAATAATTATTGTAATTATCGGAATCTCGGAAACCTCTACCATATTTTATCGCGATTCCAAGTTAGGAGTGTACCTTTAATCCAAAATGTGAGTGGACTTCTATTTTAAATTTTACGACAACAGAATCTTATTCAGATGGTTTGTTAAATAAATTTAAATTTTATAATTGAGATGGTTTTCAATCTTGTGAGGGAAGTGAATAGTTCAAACGAAAGATACATGTTTAGAGCTAATTAGTATTTATATTCAAAATGAATGGCTATTTATGACGAGTGTTAAATAATTCTCCATCGAAACATTGTTAATGAAATACAATCCTGTAATGTATTATAGTAGTTGATGATATGAAGCTGTTATACAATGTTTATATTTTAGTTTCTATATAACTATGTATTTCAGCTTCTGTTCAATGTTTCATAGTGAAAAGTTATTTAATTATTTTATCCCTTTTATGGATAAAGCATTTTGCACTGTGGTGCTCATTAATGTTTGTTTTGCACTTTTCATATAATGATGCATTATTTTGCATTGTTCATGTGACCAAGAATAATTTTTGTTAATTTTTATGTTTTGTAAATAGCAAATTTCTGGAAGCATGATCTCAGTTTTGTTTAGATGTACATGTGTATATATGGAGAGTTTATTTTGACAACACTTGTTTTGGTACCTTCCTCTCTTCCGTCCCCACCCCGTCCCCCGCTATCCCCATACACACGTCCCACCCACATCCATCACTGTTTAACGTGCACTCTAGACGTGAAAATACACAAGTTCTGTACATATTTGTCATACCTCACTTAGCTGTTATGGCCGTGTTACTTCCAATTCTGAAATCATTAAATGGCACATGCCATTCTGTTGTACTGTGGTGATTATTAAAAATATTTAGGATATCCTAAAATTTGTAGTAAATTGTCATTATCATAACTGACAGCTGACAAGAGTTGAAACTTGCTTTATGTTTAATATTTACTTTTGCTTTTTCTAGTGTGTGTGCGCACACTCTATGTAAATCGGAGTAGTGGAGCGTAGTTCAGCAGTAGAGCATCCATTCGATGGGTCAAAGGATCTATCCTCCTCAGAGAATCCATTGGGTTATTTCCCATTCCAACCAGTGATCCACTACGGGTCTATCCTGTCTGTGGGAAAGTATGTAAAAGACACTATGTTGTTAAAACTGTAACAGTAACCTATTTGGCAGCAGTGGGGTTCTTCTAACTAACTAACTGAATACTATGAATCTGATACCACTTACAATTCAGTTTAACAACTTCTGCACATGCCGCTTCATTGGCTGCTTGTAACTCCGCCTCCTTTTTAGCAATGACCGCCTCCTTTTTCTGCTTCTCCTTGGCATAGCTGTATGTTTGACATCGTTAAAGAAACTATCTGTATAGCATAAACAAAATTTAATGCACAAAACTTGACAAAATCAGATTGATTTTTTGGTTGCAAATTGGTTTAGTACTGTAGAAAATCAGAACTCGTGTACTTTATATTGGTTACTCTTGTTAATTTTGTATCTTCATTAACGTTCACGCACACACATGCACCGAAACACAGACACCACACAAACACGTACACGCCCACACACACGTGCACACCACACAAACACACGTGCACGTGCACGCGCACACACACACACACACACACAGACAGACAGTCATTCATACACACATTCCCTTAGTCATGTGCCATCGCAAAATTGCTCTTATTGAGAAGACTGCAAGTAGTACTAGAAACACTGTGTGTAAACCAGCACCATTTGTCAGTCCACATGAATCTACTTTAGACCATACATGTAATGCGCTGTATTACAAAACATGCAAGATCTTATTTCTTTGTCTATGTATTGCACATTTTGACAAAACAATGTAAATATTTAAATATCTTGTGTTATTCTAATATTCTTTATGTTTTCATTATTATCCTTTCCATCTTTTTGACCAACACATGGTCTGCATGCCGTGCAGAGAGCCACAGAATTCAATGTACTATTTACTTGAATACTGATGAGATCATGCAAATTCAGACACTGTTCAATTGTTTGCTAAAAGATTGAATGAAAGTATTGTTGAATTTTTTTCTATTTTTTTTGTTCTAATGCATTTTGTTTGATATACATGTAATTGTAAAAGTGCTTAATATTCTGTGATCAAATTTCTGTACAATGAATTATACGTTAAGAGTTTATGGTTCAATACTGGAGATTGCATATTGGAGGAATTTGTTCTTCAATAGGTGAACCTTCAATAGCTGACATTAATATACAGTTGAATCCCGTTGGCTCGAACACAGTCGGTGCTCGAGAAACTGTTCGACCCATCGTGTAGTTCGACCCAAGCATCAGCAACTTAATATAAGTGTTTAATTTGGGACTTCGATCTTGGTTCGAGTGTTACCATGTATTCAACCCTTCCGTGTTCGAGCCAACGAGATTCTACTGTATGTTTAGAATTGTGGACCTAATGTAGTGTTTTTTTAATGATTTTTCCAATGAATAGATGCATATACACACCGCTCCCACACCTGTGATAATTTTTATCATTTATCATCAGTTGTTAATGTCCCATCCCCTTTAACAATTCATTTGCATGGTCACTACTTTGTGTGGATTGAAAATTGAAATTCCACTTTAACATACAGTTTATATTAAGCAGTTTTGTTAGTTAATCATTCTAGTTAGTTGCATTTTATACTTTTGTACAGATAGTCTGAGGATAACCATGTTAAGTTGTGCACTCTTCTAGCTCTTATCGATCAGCACGCCAAATATTTTATAGACAATTTCTGAATTACCACAGACTGTGTCATTTGGATAACAGGACATTATAGTAATCTCTGACTGATTTTTGGTGAGGTTTCTTCCCTGATGTCCTTGTATATTGCACCTAGTAAGCAATAATTGCTTTAACATAGCTCACCAGAATAATGTCCTGATGCAAATCAAGTTGATCGAGATTTAACATAGATGTACACGAAATTCATTCAGATATATACTGTAAAACGGGTAATGTTTGCAGCTGTAAATTTTATGATTTCTAAAAACCTAAAAAACTCTTGATGTGTAATTTTTGCTTGCAAGAACACCATTGTTGTCATTTTAATGGATTATCATTGCTAATATTTATTCTCAAGATTGTAATTTTCGCGATTAAAAGCAAACGCAAACATTACAGACAAGCAACAATACCGGTTTTACAGTATAAAGATATTGTATAATAGTAAGCAATAATTCCTTTAACGTAGCTCACCAGAATGATGTTCTGATGCAAGTTGATTCCTATTGCAAATAACTGTCCAAGAAATTCATTCAAATATATTTACAGACATTACATGTATATAATAGTATTTCTTACCGGACTGAAAGGAAAGTGATATTCAGGCACATTAAAATGACTGATAACAGATTTAGAAATGAAATTAGAAATAAGCCTACCGGGTAATACAATGTTGTTCAGTTGAGATTTTCTGTAGTATATTAGTATAATTATTGTATAATGTTTCCCTTTTTTTTTATGAGGACTCCCAACTATTTAAAACTAATTGATTGAAGGCGTTTAAATACAAACAAATTCTTCTAATAATTCTTGTGGAGAAAATATGAAATATCTTAGAACAAACATGGCGGTTAACTGTCTGTCCTGAGACGGATTTCCGTCGTAAGAGAAATTGTGGGGTTTTTTGTGTGTTAAATAAATGGAAAATCGCTCGGCCGTTTTAGGTTTCCATTTTGTCTACCTTGGACCTCATGAAATTTCAGTCACACTTTTTCACTTTTGGTAACAGCCATGAATTACCTAGTTTTATTGTAGCCTGAAAGTGGAAACTGTCTTTATTTGTTTCATTCCATATGATATGATTGCAGCATTAGCATTCCCTACACGATCATATTGTATGCCAGCAATAATATTATACAGAGTTATGTCTCTTTTTCCACACTGTAATGTATCATATTTATTACCACATTCATGTTATGGAGACTTGCTTGTAAATGAAAGCATCTGCCTTGCGTTCAATAGTGCGGGCGCTCTGCTTCTGAGACAAAACATTTTGACACCGGTATTTGCATCTACATTGAATAAATGTGATGTGATAGTATAAGTCACATAGTTCCAGATCACTCGCGTTATTGAACGTAAGGCAGATATCAAACTAATCCATCCTAGATTCCTAACATTTCCCATAAAAGTTGATTTGGCTAATTCTGTATGTTAGGCCACATGCATGAGGCTTATTCAATGTTGTTATTACCCAGCATGCAGTTTAAAAATCGTATTCTCTGGGTATTTTATAATGTATATCTATAAACTATGACATAAGGGACCGTACATAAATATCAATGTGTTTCATAATTGGAACTATATTCGGAAGAGGTGGGTGAGGGTGGGGGTTAAAACAAAGTTTGGTTTGATTTTCATCTAAAAACATCTGTCCACAGTTGATCAATGTTTTATGTTAGGATTAGAAGGGGAGGGATGCGATCAAACCAAATCCTAATTTTGTTCAAATTGTGAAACATATTTACATTTATGCCCGATCCTTAACATTTCTGTACAGTTTTACCCATATCAACTCTGTACTGGAATTGAATAATGCCCTACTTCCAATCCGATTATATCCGTTGAGCTGCTGGTTTTAATTATTTAGCACATATACATGTAGGTAGCTCAGTGGTAGCTACTTAGACTGCTGAGTTCATTTTGATAAAAGGCCGGTGGATATATTAATCATTTATCGCTTGTGTTCATGTATTATAGCACTGTACAACTTATGAAATACATGAAATATCCTGTGTATGCATGAAAGAATTTTGTATGATTCTTTTCTGCGACTTTCTTTTATTCATAATACACAAGATACATGTACATGTATATCTGATTTAAATTAAGATATGAATTTACAATAATGTGCTTTGTGATCTTCCTTTGTAAATCATTTCATCTTTTAGAAGTTAATGATATTTGGCCTACTGCAGCAATGAGATATAGTTACTGGTTTGCAGAAAAAACCACTTACAACAGTCAACAGCCTTGCGTTCAATAGCGCGGGCGTTCTTATTCTGAGACAAAACGTTTTGACACCAATATTTGCATAGATACATTGAATGAATGTGATGTGATAGTACACGATCGGTACCAGTCACATAGTTTCAGAGCGCTCGTGCTATTGAACGTACCGCTGATCTCATCTCAAAAACTATTAGTTCACGCAGTCCTCCCTCGGTCGATCAAATCATTACCATGGAGCATCCAATCAGAAGTTTTAGAAATTATCTATATGTATTATTATCTTGTATACTGGATAAATTTACAACGCTTATCCAGGGCTCGACACTCATCTTAAAGTGTGGTGTCACCAAAATCAAAACATTTGAGCCCCTAGATTTTAACTTTTCACTTGCTAAAATCAGTTTTGAAGGGCAAAAAAAATAAAAATTTGTTTGTTTGTTTTTTTGTCACATTTAAAAAAAACGAAGACTGGTCACTGAGGAACAGAAATTAAGACTTGAAAAACAAAGAAAAGACTTAAAAGGATTATAAATAGGTCTTCATCATATTATAAAAGAACTTCACTTCTTTAGTGTTAGACGATTTTGAAAAGGAAAGAGTGATTGCGGGGTGATCTTTATTGTCGTTGGTAGTGTGGTCGCCCACATGGCATAGAGATCGACCGTGAGTTTCGAGCCCTACTGATCTCTGTCAAAGCTGTGTAAGAAAATACAAGAAAAATGTTGGTTTGGAGATGTACATGTTTGTTTATAATGAATGCACTGCATTTCAATTTAAATTAAATGTGTAGCATCTCACTAATGTTAAGAGTTAAAAGATTACAATGTGCTATGACTGTTGTATTATTGTTCAGGGCCAGGAGATGTACATGTTTGTTCATAACGTACTGCACTTCAATTTATACGAAATGTGTAGCATCTCACTAATGTTATGAGTTAAAAGATTACAATGTGCTATGACTGTTGTATTATTGTTCAGGGCCAGGAGATGTACATGTTTGTTCATAATGTACTGCACTTCAATTTATAGGAAATGTGTAGCATCTCACTAATGTTAAGAGTTAAAAGATTACAGTGTGTTATGACTGTTGTATTGATGTTCAGGGCTGGGACTAACATACATGTTAGTTCATAACGCACTGCACTTCAATTTATAGGAAATGTGATGTTAAGAGTTAAAAGATTACAGTGTGTAATAACGGTTGTATAGTTGTTCAGGGTCGGCATATGGCATATTAAGGGAACAAGAATAGAACAAGTTGCCACAGACTTGTTTCAGAGGATGCCAACAACGTGAGAGGAAAAAATGTTTTGTGGGAGGGTGAAGGAGGGAAAGTACTCTCAGGCTGTGCCGGACCTGTTGTTGTGTATTTATTTATTTAATATTTATATATAAATGACTGTTAGGCATCACCGGGTAATAGCAATTACATTTATGAGGTTCCAAGAAAGAGTTCAAATATGTTGTATTACTAGTATATCTTTGTTTTTTGTTGTTATAAGGCTGTTTTGTTATTTTAGAACACACGAACAGCATACACCTTACATGTGTTTTAATATTTTGCAATTGAATTTAAATTGTTTTTGGCTAAATATAATCATTTCGGATTTGTTGAAATTCTGCCTCAAATACGTGTGAGCTTTTTACTAAGATTAAAGAAGGCGAAGAAAGTGAAAAACATTTACTTTGAAAATGTTCTTGAAAAAAATCCATTTTTGTTCTAAAAAAAACAACAATATTGGTCTTTTCCACAAAAACTGCAAAAGTATTCCATTTTTTCACTGTAAAATGTAAAAAAAACAAAAACATTATTCTGAAAAAAAAATGCTTTAAAATTTCCTTTACTCTGTGGTTTACATCTATGTTTAAATTTATAATGTGCCCGACAGTCATATTGATTTTAGAATAAATGTGGAAATCTTTTAGAGTGAAAAAGCCAAAACGTGTTTAGCATGTAGTTAATATTTAATTAATGTCGATAATGGTGTATGTTGTTCCTTGTCTTAGTTTAGAATCTTGAATAATTTATTATTATTATTATTGTAGTGACTTAGTTTTCGATAACATTTAGTCACAACTTCACTAAATATTAAAATTTTGTTTATGTAGTTCATGTATATCTATTACTGTATCAATACTTAGCCTATATTTAGCTTTAAATAATTGTTGGCTAAATAAAACTATAATGTAACTATAAATAATTCCCATTTATATTTATACATATAAAATATAATTGGGTCAAAATTGACAATCTTTTTTCATTTGTTTCTCAGGTCCTTATAATGATCACAGGCACAAAAAGAAGTCTGTGTTCTCTATACAACGAACTTTACTATCTACAGTATATGGTTCAAACTGGGCATGTAAATTTGACACATGGAATAATCACCATGAAGCTTTCGGGCACTATGATGACGTGTGTCTATAGTATAGCCGTTAATGTTTTTTGTCAATTTAATGTCAGTTTTTCATATCTCAAGTTTTTGCAGTCATTTAAACCCTTTTTTCTATTAAATGTGTTTATGCATGTTGTAACTAAATATCTCGAGTTTTTGCAGTCATTTAAACCCTTTTTTTCTATTAAATGTGTTTATGCATGTTGTAACAGTAAATACAATTATATCGCATGCATGTTCAGTTCCAAATAATTTATAATATAACCTTAACGTTCCCTTGTGAGGGGTATATTCATTTTATGGGGTTCTCATGTTTTTAAAGTTCATTGATCATTTGCATTGACATAACTAAGATGGTATATAGAGGATATTAAACAAACTACCCTGTATTATCAAGTTTAAGTCCCAAGTGAAATAATTTGAAAATTACTTCACGAGGGACGCAGCCAATCAGATGTCTTTAAAATTATCTCTAACATGTTAGATATTGCCATAAAATGATAATATACCATAAATCTTCCGTTCTTTTTCTCAAACCAGTATGTAAGAAAGTATAAATATGGAGTGCTTATTTTTTCTTAGTGTGCATCCTTGACAATCATAAAACTTGTGTTAGGGGTAGTCTTAAAAATTCATCACGTCTTTCTAAATGAATAACCTGCTTATACTGGCTCCCCGTTCCCCCTGTCATAATTTGATTCTGTGGAGGGAAAAATGTGTTTATTCCTTATAATAATTGTAGGCCAGTAAGAAACAATTTGTTCGAGCGTGCCGAACAGACCATTTTTGTTTCATTCGTTAAACCAAAGTAGACATACGGTGCATGCGTTTTTGGCCAAATATTCCTGTACCAATCGTTTCGGCAAACTCCCATTTTCTATCTTTATCTGCATTTGTATTTTATGGGAGCAGCACAAGAGCATCCGCCTGACGTTCGATAGGTCGACTGATTGATCCTCAGTGGACCCATTGGATTATTTCCCATTCCAACCAGTAATCTGTGACTGGTCCATCAAAGGCTGTGGTGTGTGCTATCCTGTCTGAGAAAGTGCACATAAAAGATCCCTTGCTGTTATGGACCCATTGGATTTGTTCCTGTTTCAACCAGTAATCTGACTGGTCCATAAAAGGCTGTGGTGTGTGCTATCCTGTCTGAGAAAGTGCACATAAAAGATCCCTTGCTGTTATTCATAGAAAAGTAGCCCATCTGGCGGCAGCGGGTTTCCTCTGTGATCAAGTGTCGATATAACATTGCGTTTGTGTTTAATATCCAATAACCACTGATTAATAATCAATGTGTTCCAGTTGTGTCATTAAACAAACACACTTTATCTTTTGTTTTATTCTCTACCCCTTTTTGTGAGATTTATTTAGGATGAAATGATGCATATTTTGGATTGCCCCTAGAGTACAGTAAAATGTACCATTATGTACACCAGTATATATTTATCTCCATGGCAGTTAACTGTCCGTACTGAGACGGATTTCCATCGTGAGAGAAATTACACTTTTTTTTGTGTGTTAAATAAATGGAAAATTGCTCGGTCGTTTTCGGTTTCCATTTTGTCTGCCTTAGCCTCATAAAATGTCAGTCACACATTTACACTTGTGTTAACAGCCATGTATCTCTTGTAAGAGACAAAATTTCAGAAAATGAACCTATTTTGCGAAAAGCCTTTCATGCATATAAATGGCATGATATTTATATTTACGTTGCTGTAAATGTAAAAGCAATGTGCAGCAGTTGACACTGCGTTTAAGCCAAATATTTATGTGATTACATTGAATGATTTATTTAATATGTTTGTATATGCATTAATGTCTGAGAAACTATTATGTTTAAAGTTACTGCTCATCATTATAGCTATAACAAATTTCGTAATAGAAGATTGTTACAATATATATCACCTTTTTTTTTATATTGAACTTTATATAATGTTTTATTTTTGTTATAATTTGCAGTTATTTCACAAAATTTATTTGTTACATTGGAATACAAGACTAGACAATGCATAGTAAGTCATGTAGTTATAGGCCAGTTCATTCAGTTTGATTAGAGATGCATGTATGAATAGATTTATTAATATATTATAAAAGAAAATCCCACACAATTTGTATTTACCTAAATTATTTGCAATCATTTATAACAAAGTTATTTAAAAAATACTGTTTTTCTGTTAATGGCGTTAAGTTTGTGCTTCAATTTATATATGTACATTTTGTAATATTTTTGTCAACTTGTTCAAACAAGCCAGATTAATTTGAATGTTTACGCTGGAAAATTCTCCAAAGGAAATGTGATTTGTCTATGTAGATGTGTTTGAATGATCGATGTCTTCCTTTCGACAATTTGAAAACAAAAACTTTCACAATAAGCCGGCACGTTATCTGATCAGGTTTCATTAGATGTCGAGTTGGTTATTTATTATAACACAAAAGAAGACAGAGTTGGTTTGTTTAACAACACCACTGGAACACAGTAGTTAAAGATCAGCAGTTATTGGATTTCCACTGTCCGGTTATGTCAAGACATGACCTCAGAAGAAACCCACTGCCACCACATACATTTAGGCTGTTGTTAACTATTAACAGCAAGAAGTCTTTAATGTCATGGTAAAGTGCATAAAAAAGATCACTTGATGCTATTTACCGGTAGTAAGAGTAACAATGTGTTTGCCATCCATTAACTGCTGATTAATAATCAATGTGTTCCATTGGTGTGGTTAAACAAACTTTTTATCTTTGATGTCAAATCGGAGCATGACGGCTCACCACAAGAGTGTCAAACTGATGTTTGAGAGGTCGCAGGTTCAATCCTCCTCTGTGGACCCATTGAGTTATTTCCCGTTCCAACCAATGATCCACAACTCGTAGATCAAACGTCTTGTATGCTATCTTGTTGAGCACGTAAAGTACACCTCGCTGCCATTTGGTAAGAGTAGCCTATTGTTGGAAGCGGGTTACTTCTCAGACCATGTGTCAACATAATTGTGTTTCACATTCAATAGTTGCTGATTATTAATCAGTTTTCTCCAGTGATGTCGTTAAACAAACCAACTTTATCTTTCCCACAGGCAGAATAGCACGTCACGACTTTGATGAACCAGTCATCGATCACTGGTTGAAATTGGACATTGTTCAATAGGTCCACTGAGGAGGATCAATCCTTCAACCTCTGGCACCTCGGGTGGACGCCCTCTCACATTTATAACACTTACGTATGTGTCATTACATGTATCATCGGCTTCAAAGAGAAAAGGAATATTTTGTTAGTTGACATATAAATAAAATTTACTTGAATGACTATTGTTATAATCTTGGAAACGTACAGAGCCATCTAACAGCACTTTTTAAAATTTAAAATGATAATAAAATAACTTTGTGTATGACCAAAACAAATATAAACTTGATTATTTTGACAAATTCGCAACAAAATAAGATTCATACTTATTTCTTCATACCTCTGTTAGTTTTTGTTTAATTTTACCGAATGTGACGTCATCGACAATCAGACATGACAGTTTTGTTTGATGTCAAAATAGTAAGTGCACAAAAAGATGTGCTTGTGAAAAATTGGTTCCAATGTCTTTAGAAAGAAAAATATAAGTTTTACAGTAAAATTTGGAAAATTTCCAAAAAGATTATCTTTCCTGATAGTTTTTATTACTTTATTGCATGTTAAATCTACAATCTGATAATGACCGATATAGAGCTCTTACACGATTTTGGAAATACAAGCTTATCTGGTTTGGTTTTGTGACTAATCAAATGTATATCACCAATCCTGCAAAGAATACTACAACCAATAATAAACACCAGGCATGGAACTATGTCACGTAAGCAGTGGTTTGCGTTCAAAACACTTTCTACTATAAAATAAAATATTTCATTAAATTATGTTTTTAGATAGCTCATTTTTCAAAGCAGTGATGTGCTTACCTCCTTGATACAATTTCTGAATCTGTGCCTGAACACTGCTGTGAAATACATTTAGATTGCAGTATTACACTTTATATTCATGTACAGTGGAACCTCTCTAAACCGAACACAATTGGGACAGAGTAAGATGTTCGGTTTAGAGGGGTGTTCGGTTTACTGAGGTTTAAGGGAGCGGGATGTAGCTCAGAGGTAAGATGTCCGCTTGTGGCGGGATGGGTCGAGAGATCGATCCTCCACAGCGAA
>JAULBR010036219.1:0-26531 GCA_032355825.1 Melanodrymia aurantiaca
ACGTCCAATAACCGCTGATTTATAATCGATGTGTTTCTAGTGGCGTCGTTAAATAAAACAAACTTTACTTTACAAAGGTATAGTTACTATTTTCTGAAGAAATTTGCAACTGTGCAACTATTTTAGGCTTTAGCAAGTTTTACATTATTTAACATTAGACAATTTTTTAATATTCTTATTTTCTCACCCGCTGAGCCCAAAAGTCAAGTTCTTTTGTGACCAATTTACTCATCTCTGACCGTGAAAATGGCAAAAAGTAGACAATCTCATTGATTCTACCAAGGAATTCGTCTCTGCGGAAATGTCTCTTCAGGATCGGTCGAACTACCTTGTCCTTAAATGTCTTGGAAATATCAATTTTCTCCACAGCAACGAAACCTTCTGTAAAGGAAAATGTTTTGCAAACAGTTCAGAGTGAGATAATCAACTTATCAACAAAGAGTTCAAATAACATCACTCACCACATTTGACAGAGTTATTGCCCTTGAATGTGTTCAGCAAATTTGACATTTGGATCAAACGCATTCATTCTAACTGATGAATGGGTAACATACTTTGATGCTGTGAGAATCAAATCCTTATTCACCACACCCGTTAGTATTAAGATTATAGTTAAGCAACAAATCAATACAGGAGTAACCCTGGCTAATGTAACTATTGCCCATCACACACACAGAATAATTAACAATGATCTGGCAAATAAGAATAATTTTTGAAAATAAAATTTAGATTGGGTGATCGTATAAACATGGTGGTGAGTTTGGAGTTTATGAATGAATCCTTATTTGCATGGATTTACATTTTTGCATTTATCTATTTTAAAATTCTTTAATATTAACCAAACAATTGTCTCGCTCATTTAGTTAATGAAAAACAAACCCCTTCCAAAATGTAATATCTTGATGATGTTCATAATTAAATGTTGGTGTCTGATGTTGTAAGTACATGCAAATGCTATACCATCTATATTTAACCTATCATCAATAAATGCACTTGCCTGTGTTTCCAGACTGCCTCTGTTTTCCGACATCTTCTGCTTCCTGTCTCAGTTGAAGTGCATGCGCGGCAATTTCTTCACTAGCAAGATTCGATGTCATAATAAAAATAGCATCTTTACATTCAATAGTTTTCCCCTTCCCATCCGTCAGTCGACCCTGCAATCAAAGAATACTTACAACAGAAATATGCAACAATAATTAATATCATCTTACTAGTCAAGTTATGAATGACCTGGCAATGTAAATAAACTAAATCACAAGTGAAACCTTAAACATTTATCATATGTAGAGAAAATTTACAGCCACAAATATTAGCTGTTTTACAGTATTTGAATTTAGAACAATGAGATAGATGTTTGCAAACATTCTGTAACAGAGAAAGAGCAATAATGAGATAGATGTTTAAAAACATTCTGTAACAGGACACCAACAGTAAGATAGATGTTTCCAAACATTTCTTGGCAGATGAAGATGGCAAAACCCATAATACTTCAAAGAGATTAATAATAGTATACACTGTACCTCATCAAACAACTGTAACATGATTGTGAGAACATCTGTGTGAGCTTTGTCCACTTCATCAAACAGGACAACCGCTTTCGGACTCTCCGTGAGTTTCTTGGTCAGCTGTCCACCCTCTTCATGACCGACATAACCAGGTGGAGATCCAATGAACTTCGCAACCTGAAAATAGCTCACTACTGTAATTTATATAAATGTGTTGTAATTGCTAAATATTCATTATTATGTTACACCGTTACAGTAACTAGTTTATTTATACAGTGAAATAAAGTCAATCAATATATTTGTATTAGGAGCAGACCCTAAAATATTACTTTTCATCTTTCAGCAAGTTGATAATAAAACCTTACCTCGTGCTTTTCCTGGTATTCTGACATGTCAATCCTCACAAACCCCTAAAACAGAAATTTAAAACAAATAATTGAAAATAATAACAATTAACTCTTGTATAAAAATAATTATCAAACTACTTTGAGTGACTTAATTTTAAACAATAAGAATAAAGTCTGAATTAACAATTCTGTCCCAAATCAGATACATGTACAAGTAAATAAAGGCTTAAAATTGTTTGTATTATCAGGTTTTATTTCCAGTAGGCACATCCAAACCACAGAATCTGTCAACAGGAAATCACAGTATACAAAAACAAACTGCCTCAATGTTACAAAATCCAACATGGCACTTATGAATTTAAGCCAATATTTAGTTAAATTTTTTTTAGTCAATGATAATATCACACAAAAGGCTTCATAAAGTAAATGTTATACAAAGAGTTGTTACAAATAATGATTGTGGATGTCTGAACGAAAAAAGACCACTTATGTGCACAAGTAGGATTCGAACCTGCTACAATGATTCGCATATCACTTGCCAGTCCATTCCCATAACCACTCGGACACAACAGACATTCTTAAAAAGGCAATCATTTCTAATACAGAGCATTAATTAATGATTGCACTATACTAGTACTAACAGTAAGCCAACACAATAACATAATATAATATTACCTTCTTCACATCTTTATGCAAATAATTTGCAACCTGCTTTGCTAGCTCTGTTTTTCCTGGAATTAAGAAAAAACAATTAAAAAAATAATGTAAATTCTCTTAAATCGACTATCAGTATTGAATCAATTGCATAATCTTATAATAAAATATTTTTTTGTGGAAAATCAGTAAGTTGTCTCAAACAGAATGGGTCATTTTCAAATTATAATGGTTGACAAAACCAGATTCCCTTGGGACTGACAGACTGTGGTGTTTAGAAACCAATTGTGACATACAATTAATGTGATGCAGATTTATGGATTATACCGAATATAGTGTAATTGTTGACAAACACAACAAGAGATCAAACCTGCCTTCAGTGGCCACCTAACGGAGTGACAAAAAGTGGCTTATCAAGACTGGTGGCTGCTTCATATGTCATAATGTACAAATTGATGATCATTTGTATATATGTTTCCTATATTTATTTTCCTTGAGAAAACTTACCTATGCCAGATGAGCCGAGAAATAGAAAAACCAGTGGATGGTCTTCATCATACCATCCATTTTCCTTTCTTCTAATGGCTGAAAACAAATCAGAGGTTTAATACTAAAATGCATGCATGTCTGTCTGTTTTTGCTGTATAAATGTAAATATTCCATTTTTCAATGAGAATGTTATATATACATATTAATATATGTAAGTGAAATGATTGATTATTCATTCTGTTGGCCATCAATTAGGGCCAGTACAAATTCTAGAGAAACATTGTTGACTATATTTTTAGCATAATAATGAATATAATTATATATATACCAGCAGCAACAGAATTAATGGCTGATTCCTGTCCAATAATATGTTCTTTCAGACGGAGCTCCAGTGGAAACTTTCTTCTTTCTTCAGCTTCTTTCCGTGATTTCACTTTCTTGAACTAAAAAACAATTAATGGTAAAAATGGCTAAACCTGTACAAACAATAATAATATTATTATTATTATAAAGACAGGTTAATTGAAGTTAATTAAACTATACATTACAATTTGAAAACTAACAAAACAATAACAAGACACTATTAACAGTTGTCCTCTTATCACCAGCTCTGGTAATTTTCCTGATCATTGATGACTTATGGCATAAATTATTTCATTAAACATTTAAGTACAAAATTAATTATTGATAGAGAATAATACCTAAATGTCGATTTGAGATGGTTTATCTCATTACCATTAAATAACACCAAATCAACACACTGATATGTTTGTTGCAACATTTAAAGGTGAAATATTGTGAGTTGTAAGTACCGGTAACATGACACAATATTGTCAGTGAGGCATCAATCTGTACTGTTTACCTTTTGTTCATATTCGACCAGCACTTCCTTTATTTGAGGATCACGGACGTAAGCTAGAGGTTTGTGTCCAAGAGCATTCTCTAAAGTTGGATCTGCACCTGTATAATATAAAAGGAATGTTGTTTAAAAGGAATGAAAGAAAGAAAGAATGAATGAATGAATAAATAAATGAATAAATGAATGTATGAAAACAGCACATCAAGTCCTTCTAACCAAAACTAATTACTAAATGGACTACATGCATAAGATTCAGATTGAGTATATGAACACACTGTAATCATATTACCTGCCTGCAGTAGCATTAAAACGTGCTCTCCATTGTCAGCTAACACAGCATAATGTAGTGCAGTGCAACCCTTGAATGTGGCCCTGTTGTTAAGGCGGTCAGAAAACTCATCCTCTCGCACAATCAACACTGAAAAACAAAGCATTAAAAATGGTAATAAAATTGGAGAAAAGTGTTTAGAGTTGGCAGGAAAAAATAGGTTTGGTTTGGAAACCATAAACAAAACTTCATCAACAATATGGATGTGCAGAGTTCGAACAGTTCTATTGTCTGCAGGTGCAACAGAGCGGAAATGTTTGGCACCAAAATCGGTGACCGATCCCCTTTAAAATTAAAGGGACTCAAATACATTTTATCTTGCAAAAATGTGTACAAGAAAAAATAATTTTTTATTCACGCTGCTGAGCATGAACAATTGTTCAACTTAAAACACAGACCTTTTGGGTTGCAATTAATGGCACAGTATATGTGTTTTAGTACTTACATACTTACTTTGAGAGCTAACAACAATAACATGGCTGTACACATACTGGAAACATTAGAAAATGTCTACATGTGAATTAAGAGACAAACCAAATTGGTTAGACGGATCAATTCTTGCTTCCGATGACCAATGTTTCTAGTGCTTACCTTGTAGTGAATTGAGATGCTTTTCCTGTGCAGTTTGGTTTATGTTAATAAATTCATCCCCCAAGTTCGGATCTGCACCAGCATTCAGTAATATTTTAACAATTCTGCAAAAATAATTATGTTAATTATAATACAATTGTGGTGATGCATTCTACATGTAATTCCAATTACATGTATTATGATTACAATATAGAACAAGTTGACAGCAGAAGAAAATTCAATTATATAGATTTATACAATAAAAACTTGTTTTGGATCTATCGACTGTTTGTACATGGAATGCATAATTTGAAATACTACTTGCTTGTTTTGGATAGTTGTCTCACACTGGCAGATATTTGTATGTCAAATCTATGAACTATTTGTATGTCAAATTGATGAACTAGTAATTTTTAAATAAAATTATTTAGAATTTTTAATATCACACATCATATACAAACATGATCTGGTTCTAAAATATATAAATATAATGATAAATTGTTCATATCTTGTCTAGTAATCAGCACCAAATATCAGACAATAATTTAATCTAAACTCGACCCCTGATATGCCAATAGTTTCTATTTTAGCTCCATCTAGATGCACTATTCAAATACAAATTAAATAATGTACATACTCAGCATTTCGGTTTATGACTGCCACATGCAAAGAGGTCCAGCCTAGTTCATGTCTTTTGTTGACATCCACACCCAACTTGATAAGCCTATATGGAACAATTTAACATTTTAACATTTTAACATAAATATCAAATGCTAATTATCATACATGTAACTGCATTTGGAATTTAAACAGATTAAATTACTAGGCCTACAAGAAAAGTACAAAATAAAAAATGCTGGTGCATAAATATATACAAAGATATAATATTGATTTCACAACAATGTCAAACTGAGTGTCTTCCTGTAATCATTACACAAACGAATTACTTTAAAAGGTTAAAAATATACCATAGATCTACAATACATCATGAAATTAATGTATGCAATTAAACATCAAATATAAAGTACATAATTTTTATATCGAAACAATAATTATTTTGTCTCTATGCATTTATTTTTAGCTATGAAATATTGGTGTTGTCAAACTATATATGGAAATAAATAACAATTACTATCTTGCTGTTCCATGATTTATCGTACACACTTGACATACATGACATGCCTCTTCTCATATGACTATTGAAACGATGTAATTAACACTGACTGTGCATATACTGATAAGCTTTAATTAAATGTCTTCAACATGATGCACTACCTTTCAACTAGAACAGGACATAGCTAAGTGCAATGGCAGCTACTTGAAGTATTATGGGTTGAAGGATCGATCCTCTTCGGTGCACCTGTTGGGTTATTTCTTATTCCAACCAGTAATCCATGACGGGTCCATCCTGTCTGTGGGAAAGTGCACACAAAAGATCCCTTGCTGTTATTTGGTAAGAGGAGCCTATGTGGTGGCAGTGGGTTTCCTCTGTGAACAAATATTGTTATAACTGTGC
Source organism: Melanodrymia aurantiaca (assembly GCA_032355825.1). Taxonomy (NCBI): domain Eukaryota; kingdom Metazoa; phylum Mollusca; class Gastropoda; order Neomphalida; family Peltospiridae; genus Melanodrymia; species Melanodrymia aurantiaca. The sequence continues at coordinate 6,269 of JAULBR010036219.1, forward strand.
GTTTGACAACCAATAACTGGTGATAAATAATCAATATGTTAAACAAACTTTATCTTTTTTACCTTTCAACTTCTCGGAAACTACCACTTCGAACTGCAGAAAGAAGCTTCTCATCTAAAAAGACAAAATGTAAAACATTATTTTAGAATAATAGTTTAAAGAACAAGATTATTATATTTATTTATTCAATCATCCAGTGAATAATATGTTGTGACCTGAACAAATCTAACTCCGCCTTCGTTGGAAAAGATTATTGCATCAGAATTCAAATTCAGACATTGTTTTGAGTTTGTCTTTAAACTCAGTCAGATAAAGTGTTTAATAGCATGAACTTATACCATACACCACTATCTCAATTATAAACATTTAGCAAATAATATTACATAACTGGGTTATCAAGTCTATAGTACGTACGGTTATCACTCCCGGCTGCATAGCAAAATGCCACACTACTGCAGCAGACGACGCAAGTTAGGCCTAAACCGAAACTTGTGAAAGTCCAGCGATTACTTAAAACACTCTTGTTACACAGTTTTAGACATCCAGGTCTAAACGTTGAAAACAGCACAATACTTCGTGTGGGTGCATTATTCTTGATTAAAATTCGTTGGCCGAACTGTATAGATTTAATATTGCTGGAACTGGGAAATAATTTGCGAAAAAACACATGATACGATTTGCAACCGGAGGCCATTGTGTCACTTTCAGTTAGTCGTAAATTAAATAATATTAATTAATATTAATATGTTATACATGGCGCGCAGTTTATATTGCTCTAGACTATTATTAATGTAATAATTATCTATCCTCTTAAATAAGACGTTTATAGTGTCTATGTCGTTAACTTGGTTCAAAAAAACAAAAACACCGTGACCGTCACTCTCCTCCGCAAGACAAGGGCCACTTGATTTGTCAACAGTTGGAAAGCATATTTTCATAAAGGTATAAAGTATTTGTTTGTGTTGAATTATGTCATAATATTCTAATATTAAAATTTTGAATTTGTTAGAAGCCTAACTTTTATATTTAGAAGTTAATAACGTAATATAGATCTATATTTATGATAACTCACATTCACAATCGTATTAAATTATACCGCTCAAAAAAGTTTCGGATCGATCTCGTGAGCAAGACTGTGTTTCCCATTCACCCACAAACTTACATTTTTGTAAACGTTCTTATAGTGGTTAGGATTAGAGTTCTATTTTTACATGTAGTTAATACTTATGTCATGATAGCTGAACCAGGGTATGCACTTGGGGCCACTCACAGCAACACTGACTAGCCTGAGCCTGTACAACTTTTGAATGGCCCGCAACCGAATTTTGTTAACAAAAACCTTTCTTAAATTGCACTTTAAAAACATGTTGGCCGAGGTATTCCGATTGAACTACATTAAAAATAACTTTCCGATCCCTTACAAACATTAGTCATTTGTATTTGATACATAATAAAATATGTGGAAATTTTCGGTCGCCAGGTGGGCAACTCTTGATACGGTTTTGACTAGCCCGACGCTATTTTGAGTGGCCATGGACTACCGGGAGACCGTAAAGTGCATACCCTGGTTGAACATGTCAACCATGTCAATGAAACTTGGCATATTGACTATATTACTTTCACTTGCAAGTATACTCATATATCTGTTATCGTGTAAATTGTTTCTGTTAAATTATTACCTTCAGTACAAATGATCATTTATTATAATAGTCTTATCTCACTCACTGATAACTGTAGTCCTATAGTTAGTTGCTAACATGGCATACATTCATTGTACATGTTCGTATACTGTGATCAGTACTGGGATTCTTAAAGATAATGTTAGCAGACCTATATGGGGAAATCCCGAATTGGTCCAGCTTGTATGACACATTGACAGATTAAACCCTGTCATACATGTTGGTATCTATAGAGTTCAAGATAATTTATTTAATTTTATTAGCTCTTCAAATTGTTGGACAGCCATGTCACTTATTGTTTCAGTATATAGACTTGTTGTGAAAGAGGTTTTGTCCACTTTATTTATTTTATACATATGTATATATATATACAGTCAAACCTGTCTTAAGCAGCCACCTAAGGGAGTAACAAAAAGTGGCCTCTTAAGACATGTGGCTACTTAATGCACTAAAATTGATGATTTGGTAGAATATTATGGTGACGCTTTAAGAGGGGTGGCTGCTTAATACAGGTGTCCACTCAAGCAGGTTTGACTATATACACATATATGCATGAATGTATTTTTGAACATTAATTTTATCTTGCAGATGCGTTTGGTTATTTTGGATACATATGATGATGTTTCAGTATGGGCTGCCAAATATGTTCGTCGCAGAATCATTGATTTTAATCCTGGACCAGACAAATTATTTACCTTGGGACTACCAACAGGTTGATGTTGTTATAGTTGTTATAACTGTTTTATGTGCTTATATTCAATTATGACTAAAGTACACCCAGCGTCCTCGATAGTCTGCTCTGGACAGAAGTAAACATTGTTAATACAAGAGAGAACTCTTATTAGTAAGGAATCTTTTATATGCACTTTTCCACAAACAAGATCAAACAAACCATAGCCTACGGTATATACAATGTACGACTTATTCACTCTTATGTAATTTCGCGTTTTTAATTTAACTGCAAAAATTACAATCGCAAATAATTACTAGCAATGATAAGCATTAAAAAAACAAAAACAATGGTGTGCACAACACAAAAATTGTTTAATGACATCACTGGAACACGGTTATTGAATGTCAAATGCATGGTTTAAATATTTGGCCACATACTCTACTCACCAAATAACAGCAAGGGATTTTTTATGTGCAGTTTTCTACAGACAGCATAGCAAACATCACAGCCTTTGATGAACCAGTTGTGGATCACTGGTTGGAATAGATATCATCTGTATAATTATACATGTAAATATATTATTAGTGTTCATAAATATACAGAACATACTGTATTTACATGGTGCATGAATATATTTAGGGTTTTTTAAACATTTTTGTATGTTTCTGTCACTATTTGTTTACAGGAAGCACGCCACTTGGGATGTATAAGAAACTGATTGAATTTCACAAAGCAGGAAAACTCTCATTTAAATATGTAAAGACATTTAATATGGATGAATATGTTGGTAAGTCATTTTAATATATCATTCTGTTTTATTGAAGAATTACGATATCTTGTAAACATATAAAACCATTTTAGGCTGAATTCTATGAAACATATTCAAAGGAAGTCTAAAGCTTAACAAACAAAATATCACCTTCATTACTTTATAATTTCTGAGATATTCTCAACTATTCAATGTCACACTTGTTCTTTCTGCTCTATTTAGTTATAGTCCACGACTAAAAAAACAAATAAAACGTAATACGTCTGTGTGTAACTGAAGGTACAATCTTTACATTTCAAAACAAAAATCAATGAATACTTTTGAAAGACATTATGTACTAATTTGGAAATCACCCTTTAAACAGTATGAATGTCTGGTTAACTTACAGCAATAGCCCGGGACCATCCTGAAAGCTACCATTCTTTCATGTGGCAGAATTTCTTCAAGCACATTGACATCCTACCAGAAAATGCTCATCTTTTGGATGGTAATGCGACTGATGTGGTGAAAGAATGTGATGCATTTGAGCAACAAATCAAAGAAGCTGGTGGCGTGGAGCTTTTCATTGGAGGTGTGGTGTATTTTTAATAAAATGTTCCTCTATTTTAAACACATGTGGAGAGAATATTTAATAGTGGTTTATAGAGGAAAATTTGAGACAGGTCTCTGTGGGTTCGAATTCCACTCTAGGCGATGGGATTTTTAATCACAGTACCGCTTCCAACACTTGGTAGTGAGTACTTCACAGGTCTCAATGTGTAGATTTACACCGACCAGTATCCAACTACTGCGTACTGGTTAATAAAGGATGTGGTCCTGTGGGTGAGTGCATATAAAAAGATCCCTTACTGTTTAGTAATAAACAGGTTTCCCCCCTCATACTAACTTCTGTCAACTCGACTGTGTGTCCAGGACAGATGTGCTTGAACCGTAATTGGATATAACAAATTGGATTTTAAATTTCTTTTTATCTGCATAATACACAATTTTATTTGCAAATCTCAATAGGCGAATATTTATAAAATATTTTTATCAGGAAGCATAAATACTAAGAGTAGACCTATAAATCAATGTATCCTGATTTTATATGTAAGAAACAACTTTAACAATAATTCATAAACTAAAAGAAGAAAACTCCTTGTGCAATGTTAGTTTGTAGCAATAATTACTACTAGTATAACTTTGATTACCATACATGTAGGTATGCAGATACATATCATTGATTCATGTCCAAAATCATGTATAACTATGTAAATAACTAACCTGCAATAATGATATGTGCTATTTAATTTGAAGGAATTGGTCCAGATGGTCACATAGCATTCAATGAGCCCGGATCAAGTCTTGTTTCACGTACGCGAGTGAAGACATTAAATGAAGATACCATCCAAGCAAATGCCAGGTTCTTTGATGGAGACATATCTAAGGTGCCCACAGAGGCTCTCACCGTCGGAGTAGGAACTGTAATGGATGCCCGTGAGGTTAGTTCATTTACTTGTGACTGTGATTAGATCAAACTCAGAACAGGATGTAGCTCAAAGCAAGGAGGGTATGAGGTATGTGAGGTTAAAGGAACGATCCTCTTCAGTGGGCCCATTGGGTTACATCTCATTCCAACCAGTGATCCACGTCGGGTTCAGCAAAGGCAGTTATGTGAGCTACATGTATCCTGTCTTTAACAATTTAACAAAGTTCCCATAAAAGATCCCTTACTGCTAATCGGTAAGTAGCTTATGTGGTGGAATCAGATTACTTCTGAGACCATTTGTCAACATAACTGCATCTTTGACATCCCATAGATGTTATGGGTGTAACAATACGGGGAGTAAAGATACAATACATATCCCGATAATATGATGATGGTGTCACGATCATATCGCGATACTTACCATATCGTAACAGCTCCCAACAGATGAGGTTTTCATAATTATTGGATATTGTGTTAAAACACAAAAATGTTGTTTGTGGTGCAATTTAAGCAAATTTGACATACTAGATTAGATATTGATAAAACTAGATGAAATCCTATTTCTAAATAACTAGTATATCTAACATTTCATTTCAGGTTATGATATTGATAACAGGTGCTCACAAATCGTTCGCCTTACACAAGGCAATAGAAGAAGGCATTAATCACATGTGGACAGTATCAGCATTTCAACAACACCCTAAAAGTTGTTTTGTGTGTGATGAGAGTGCAACTTTGGAGCTTCGTGTCAAAACAGTGAAATATTTCAAAGGTTTGATGTATGTTCACAACAAACTTGTTGAGGATCCACCAGAACAGTAGAAATAAATTCTTTCTAGTAAATTGCCTATAAATTGCCAAATCCCTGCAATATTCAGTCTCAGTATAAAAAGAATTGATTTTGAAAAATATTTTGACATAATAAGCTTGCACGTGAATCATGTGTACACATCATTGATGCATCATTTTTATTTCAGATGCACTCGGCTTGAAAATCATTTCAGAGTAATGCTTTATTTATAAATTATTTACATTGCACAATATGATTACTTATTTTACACCTTTTACTTTTATAAATGATACTTGCCATATTATTTATTGATTCAGTTCTTGCCATTAAAACTATTGGTTGCTGGCAGTTCAGTTAGGCTTTCAGGTGCTGTTACTGGGTTGGTTGCGAAATGTTCAGTCGCATTTTTTAGTGTCCTTTTTGTCCACACTCAACATGTCTTTGGCTGATCATTATATCTCATGGTGCTATTTACCAGTCCATGATCCGTTTTAAAATTCTGCGGCACGTCACGGTCATGATTTATCTTTAAGGTCCTATCACCATTTTTAATGTTTGTATTCCTCCATGTCGCATAGTGAGGCCCTTACACAATTTCATCAAACATACCCACTACCGCCCACACCTGAATTCTTGTCGTATTCTCTATGTATCAAACATTTTATGTTTGATATTAGATATACAAATAATTATTCCTTTCATAGCTGGTTTATAGTTACAAACTTCAAAGTGATGCAGGGACTTCTATATATATCCAATGACGATTGCCAACATAAAAGTTGAACTATACTTTTCTTGTTAATGTATTTATATCATTACTGGTACTTTTTGTTTATACATTATTTTTCCTCTTTAATAATTATTATTTGCATAATAGAGCAACATAAATTGGACTTAAAATAGTTAAATTGTTTTGTTAATTTTTGTGTTTGGTTATTATGTGTTGTTTACGTTTTATATTTTGATGAAATGCAAAATATCTTTTGCACATTGTATGTTTAATTATTAATATTGAAGTACTTGCTGTCAGTATTACGCAAGTATTATTAATGACTTTCACTTTAACATTCTGTTACGCAATTTCCATGTAGATCAAGCCCATGTAACTTGATAACAGCCATTACTATTAAAAGTCAATCATGAAATAGTAATATGTTTATTTTATTATTTTATTTTAATTAAACATTTTTAATGTCCATTTATTTTTCAATCAAATAAATGTGATAATAATGGGTTATTTTGCTTAAGTGGTTCTTAACAATAACCACATGTATACTAGTGTAAGCTTTTCTTTTGACAAAACAAAGATTTATCTATATTTTAGAATGGATAATTTGTGTGATGAAAATCAATAAACATTTATATATTAAACGTATTATATATTTAGTCTTACTGAATCAAGATGATAAATTGTTGATTACTTTTTATTATCAAATATCCTGTCACGTGTGTATACAAAGATGTAAATAGCAAGAAGTTACAAGGTAATTAGTATTTTCATAATAAGTATTCAAATTTACATTTCCTGTTATAATGGTATTTTTTAGAGGCTAAATGTTTATGCATAGCTTCTTTTTGTGTAGGGTAATAAATACAATAGTCATAAATGCATATGGCCAGCTGATTTAAAGATTAACTTACTGTAAACTGCGAACATTTTGCGTGTGTTTAATTTTCGCATAGTTCGCATGCAATCTCAATTCGCAAAATTTATAAGCATGCATAATTTTACCGCTTATAATCTGCTTGCAATAAGGCGATCGTCGTTTGCGAAATTTAAATTATTAGAGTCGCATTTGTGGAAAAAACATGTCACAATATTAATACGGTTTAGTGTAAGTGTATATTAATTTGTTATAGCTCCTCGTATGGCATAACTCCTTTAATATGGATTGGTCCACAGAATATTTGGTGAGGTCAAACAAATAAATGTGACAGTCCTAAACATTTAAATATTTAAATAAGCTAGTTATGTTTATGACAATGATAGAATATATACAACTAAAATAAAGTTAAGCACAATTTACGTTTAAATTGTGGGATAAGGTGACAGCATGGTCTTGCGGGGAGGAGAGTTATCAAATATTGTTTATACAAATGGATTCTCATGGGGTATCGCCTATATACGTTCAATGAGCACATTTTATACTCGCATACCTATGACTTACTGACTAGAAATTTTTTATTCGTTGATTTCAACCAAATTGTCTATGTTATTCTATCATATTACTTTCATTTCATGTTAGGTGAAAACACCAATCTTGCGAGTATTCGCGATATATTTGTTCTCTGAACTTGCCACTAGTATACAGTAAGTCATTATGTGTGTATTGCTATATAAATGATTGTATCAAAGTCATTTTATCGGGTAAAATAAGTATTGTGCTATATTTTAATTTATAGATACATTTTGTTGTTATATTTGTTTTGTAAGTCTTCTTTTTATATAATACATGGAACACATTGTTATTCATATTATATGCAACGGCAAATTCCAAAATAAAGATATATTTCTTTCTCAGGTGTTTTTCATTTTGTTCCAACAATCTAAAGAATATAAATAACAAAAAAATTAGAACTAGTCCTTACGGTGCATTACATCCAAAGTTGCTCAAGTAAACTACTTGCTACATCCTTTTGTAAAAATATTATGTACACACAACTTAAAATTCAAAATAAACTTGAAGCAGCAAAATTATGCCCCGGCTTCAACAAAGTCAGGGAGTATAATATAGCATTTGCGTGGTCCATCCAAATTGTCTGTGTGTGCATGTGTCAGTCCAAATTGTTTCCTACACTCATTGATATAGGATCGTCAAACTTTGTGACTGGGTTCATGTGGGGAAGGTGGTGTGTCACACACCATAAGTAGGTCACTGCAACCTATATCTTGAACTCTGACCTCCATAGAAGAAACCCATGTTTCCCCAGCATATCTCATATGCTAATTGATATAGGGTCATCAAACTTTGTGTGTGGATACATGTAGGAATGGCAGGGTTATCTGCAAAGCACCTGCTTTGAGTTTACCCCTTGCACATTTTTGTAAAATTATTCTATCCAAGATCATGGACAGTTTTTACTATTTGGGTACATTGAAACTGTTATGTCCACCAAGACTGGCTATGACATTTTGTTGTACTTTTTAATAGCTGAACAAATATTTAAACTACGGTAGTCTTGGTATTAGCATTCTACCCATTTCTTTGCCAAGTGTTTTTGGAGTCAATTTATAATTCAGTTTGGCTAAATCTTTTCTACATATTTACTTAGCCTTAAGACTTATTTCATAATTTCTTAAGTGATTGCAACACAAACTACAAGAAGATAAAATATTGATGCTTCAGTCCATTTGTGTTTAATGCATTTAACAAAGTTTTAAAATTATATAAACTAAAATAATATGTAACATACATAAAAATTTAAATGTTTTAAATAGATTATCACAGATTGTAATTTCAGGAAAGAAGCATTTTATAATATTTCAATTGTCTGTACACACTTGTAATATCACAAAGTAAAATATTGCGATTCTTTCAGTGTTGTATTTAAAAGTTATCAGGTGGCAGAAAAGAAATATCTGGTGGCAATAATATTTAATTATGCATATTTGATCTTTATTTGGGACTTAATAGTCGGCAATTTAATGTAAATAGGTCAATACTATCACCTACTGGCAGAAGTTGGGAAATATATAAATGTCAATCGGTCTCACTTATGATGTAGCAAGCATCATACACACACCATCCCGACCCGAAAACAAATTTAGTTGAATTACATATAATACAACTAGAGCAACAGTTGTTCAAATAACAAAATTAATGGATGCAGACCAAGTTTAAGGCAGAGCAAATTCGAAAAAATGGGACCAGCACGTGATTTTACCCCCAAAGGGGGTCTCCATAAATACCAATTGATCATGGAACACCAAACATGGACATTTCCCCCAACTCTGCCAGCTGTCTATAATTTACTTGCCGATTAATTTTATGCTTAGCAATATTTATCAATAAGCAAAAGTTATTGTTATTGTGTTGTACACTTTTGGTCTTTAACAATGTAGCGTGAAAAGGTCATTTTTACTTCATCATATTTTTTCACATTACTGATCATTTATTCCTCTGGTCCAGCAGATTGGCTGAATGTGTTTGCACAGAATCTCAACAAATCAACATGAAACTGCCTCATTGTCGCATCATTCTGAAAAAGGATATTTATAGCATTGTTATTATATAAGAATTTTCTACAAAGTATGTATTCATACATATGTGTGTAAGATACCCCATGTGGTGGGTTTTTTCTGGTTGTTATATATCACAGATCTTTTGGCTTTTCTGGTAAAACCACTACTATACTATACACGGTGAATGTAAATCATATCATGAAGGCAATACAATTATTTGAACTTGAGAGAAAACATGATTTAAAACAATCTACTGTTTTAGTTTATGTATCCATTAGATACTATTTATTGTACACCTTATTTTGAAGCTTATTTAATATGTTCTAGCTTACTGAAAACATTTTGAAACGACTTCTAAGGTAAATGGTATTTAACAGCCAGTCATTTAGTCTTCTCTGTAGTATCACTCACGGCACATAATTAAATTGACAGCTATTAGGTGTTCAATATATGGTTATGATCGACAGATAAAAATGGACACTTTTCGATAAGCAGCATAAGATTTTTTATATGTACTTCCCAACATGTATTAGGTGTGTAATGATATGGGGAGTTGCAATATGATTCATATCACTGTTTTTATTGTCACCTGACAGATCAGTATGGTTTGCGTTAACGAACAGTAAAAATATACATTGTTATTTTTGTGCAAGTGTATTTAAAGATGTATGTATCGTGATACCTAAAACATTCTTGATTGTAAAATTTCATTAATTGACATCTAGTCAAAATCTAGACTACTTTTTTTAGTACTAAGCAGTAGAGAAAACTAAACTAGTTGTTCATATTAGAACACTGTGGCTGTGAGTATGTGTTGTGGACTGCAGCAATGTTTGGCAGTTCTTTATATTTCTTACCTGGTGTCCAAAATAATCAACATTGCTGCTTGGAACGTGAGGGCATGGCTGGACATTTAAAACAGAAAACCCTGCAACAGAAAAATACATAATGGTGAGTAACTAGAATGTTAGTTTGCATTGTCAGTGATAAGAATACAATCAATTATTGCCGTCTAAATTCAGATATTTAGTATGTACTTAATTATTATATGCTTTGAAAAAAAAATCTGTTTTTAATGTGTGTTTATTGGTTTAAATGATTACTTTCAAGTGTGGCTTTTATTATAATTTACTAATACTTATGCATAAGAATAATTTCGCATTTTATAAGGCCTATATTGTATATAAAGTTAAAATGTAAAATTTATAGCACTTTTGACACCTATTATTCATAGTGCTGTAAAATCAAGAAATTTCTTCATCTGAGAACAGTTATCTTGAATATCAGCGAATACCTAATCTTGCTGTTAATGTTTCTTCATAAAGTTTGATAGCCATAACGGCATCTTCTTCCAACACTGTGTTTCTCAAACTGAGTTTAGCATGCCCGTGGGAAAGAGATATTCTGAAAAGCAAAATTATGGTCATAATGCACATTTTTTATTGTAGATATATTGTTGAAAAAAAAAGAAGTTCATAGCAACACAGAAAAATATGATGACAATTCATTTATAACATCAAATAATAAACCACTTCATAAGAAACTGGAAAAACCTTAGTCCGATCTTATTTTGATTGACATTTCACCTTGATTAGTGTTGGAAAAACACTCACAATGTCTGCAGAGCCGAAACGGGGACCTCTGTGCTATTATCTCTAGAACTTCTAACTTTCCTGCTTGCCAGGTAGTAACTCTGAACTAGTTTCTCAGCAGTAGGAGTCATTTTCGTTTGCATTCGTGAGATGTATCTGAAAAACTAATTATCCCACAAAATTCTTTCTCTTACATGTGTCTTCAATATAATATTTACTATACAATAATGAACATTACTCCTTAATTATTTCACGAGTATTATTTTGAAGGTTGTATTATTTCATGTTATACTGGATATAGTGAACTGTGTTTAAACTTGCACAAGTCTCACAACATTTGTGAAAATCAGATATTTTGATCTATAACATTTACACGTTATCTGTAATAATGTGATACTTTGTAATAAAACACCAAAAATTTTCAATAAAAATAGACCTGCACAAAGTCTTCTCTTGACACAGGTATTTGTTTTTTCATGTCACCAGGATGCATAGCTGAGTAAAGAGTAAAGCTAGTAAACTGGGTTCCAATATCATCTGTGGAAACACTATCTGTTGCATCGGTGAATAGAACCAGTCCAAATGCACTAAAAACAGAATTTTATTTTAGATTAATAATATAAATAAAATGTATCTTATGAATACTTGTTGAATTTTTATCTATTTAAAATAATTCTGATATTTTAATATATTTAATAATTAACTGACGTAGGGTAATACTAGTATATAAGTTTTATAAATTATATTTATGCAGGACATTTTCAGTATATTTAAAGCCAACTTATTAATTTTATGATTTATCATAATTACTCCAGTAGAGGCTTTGAAATATTTCCCATGTCAACATGGAGAAAAACATCATCTTGATTTTGAGTCTTTTTGTGTGTTGTTGAATCAGCAAATGCCCACACTTGACACTGTAATGGGTAAGTCAAATATTGTGAAAGACCTCCTGTGTGTTTCGATCCAAGCTCTAAGTTCACTTTGTTGTTTCCAAGAGCTGAAATAGATTTCAGAATTCATTATTATTGTGTATCAACATTCTAGGATAGCATATTTTCCCCACATTGTATTTCTAACCATTACTTGACTCTTATTTCAATAGCAAATGACAATTTTATCCTATTTTGGGCATATAATACATAAAATGTATAATGACTTTTAATGGAAAGTTACTTACGATGAAAGATAAAAATCACTGTATAATGGATGAACATGATATACCATCGTATTATAATGATAACAAAGTGACATCTTTAGAAACATTCTGATTTTTTAAAGAAACATTTCAACATGAGAGGACCTGATTGTAGCTGTTCTCGAGTAGTTTTTTTCAATCTTGACAAATCATTAACACAACACACACCTCCAGCTGCCAGCAGCAAACATCCCGCTGTAAGGAAATTGAAGCCACAAATTATACATTAGGTGAACATGAGTGGAGATGTAGTACAGTGGTTAGTACTTCTAAAACTACAGTGAATACGACTGATTTATGTCTCCAAACCGCAAATACAATCGTTACTTGCCTTCAATAAAGTACTGAGCCATTTCATGTCTATCACTTGTTACTTTTCCTGTCAAATAGTTTCCAGCTGTGTATGTAATAGGCTGATCGGAGAAACTCTTGCCATATTCCATCAATCTCTGCAGAAGATGTGTTTCTTTCCCCATAGCAAGGACATGGAGTTGTTTATCCTACATACAAAGTATATTCTGTAACATTATTTATGAAATTCAACAAAATCAATGTTTATTATACTGACCCTACTATCACTACTCCAGAAATATCCTGGAATGGTTATTAATCAATGAGTACTATTGAAATTCCTCTTCCAAATTTCACATCAAATATAATAGTCTAGATCCAGGGGCCGGTTTAATGAGCTTTGCTTTGCACAACGATACTGTAACGTTGTCCTAATGATTGCGCCGCTACATGTGTATCGATACAAGTTATAACCATGAGGTTTTGAGGCCATGATACTTAATTAACCACAGTGACCGCTTCATTGTCCTCAAATATTGTCATTTATGCAATCATAGTGTAATGTCATGGCTAAGGCAGTCGAATGAATGAATGATTTGAAGTTTAAAGTCGCTTCAGGATTATTTCACCTATATGCGACCTAAGGCAGTCGAAAGTGACGTTATAACCTCTCCATTAAACTGGCCCCAGGAATACAAATATAGCTTACATTTGTTGCAATAGCCAAACTGAATAGCAAACTTAATTTCAACTTCAAAAATGCCCCTGGTGGTAGAACATCGCCTGTTAAAAAAAAGAGATCAAAACTATTTAAATAGTAAAACATCCCTCCATATTATATACAATGCTTGCAAGTGATCATGAGCTAAGCATAATTTAAAAACTCTTGAATAGTTCACTCTGGTTATAAACAATATGATCTAATATGTATAATGGGTTTTTTTTAAACAAAGTTGTCTTAGGCCATACACAATCAAGTATTATACAAAAATGGTACAAATCCAAGAATTATGGCAGTTTTCAGAAGATCATAACTTTCTTCTATGAATGATAACTTCTCATGAAAATTAACCAATAGGCCTACCTAACTGTTGATCTTAATATGTTACCTGCAAACATGTATGCAAGACTCATTGTAAAGCTCCATGGTGAACTTTGTCTGTCAGAATGTATAACAGCAATGCTCTTTGGCAATGCAGATACCAAAACACTGGCCAACACAATATTGCTAATCTGAAAAGTAAAAGATTTTAATATATTCTTGCAAGTATATACATGTATATTCAACAATATTGTACTATTGACAATATATAATGTGTTGAAGCCAAATGGCTTTATATATTTTGAATATTGTATTTTGTAATTTCATATGATATATTAACAATTAAGACATTAGAAATGTATGTACAATGTAAACTGGTATCCAATTTTTTTTTTTTGGCATCAATTCTAACTAGGTAACATAGCAACTGTTAGTCTACAAAAACATGCAATTGGCAAAAGATTACAAAAATATATACATGTACAATTAGTTCATCAATGAACAGAGAATTTTTGTATCAAACCTAAAATATTAAAAACAAATTTTAAAACACCAAAACTTCAAACAATAATTGCACACAAACATTACCTCTTTGATATTATTGGCCTGAAAAAAAAGAATATAGTATTTTAAATATCACCAACATTAATGATGTGGCAGAAATAATAGGTCTAATATTGACACATAGAAACAAGCACATTTTAAATCCTATCACTTGGACCTTTTACCTTGTGACTTTATCATATCATGTTTAATCTACATCTATTACAGGCAATCACAACCAGACTAAAACAGACAAACAAACCGATTCGTTCAAGCTTCTGTTATCTCTTCCTTCATTCTACTAGTTTGTCTGGAATTTATTTTCTCTCTCTAAAATACACATCTAATAAAAAATAAATCAAATCAAAAAAAAATTTCAATGCATGTAATAGGCATACTGCCAAAACATACCTCAATGGCAAGAGTAACCTGTTCTCCAATAACATCTTTTCTGACCAATCCAATGACTTCATACTTCAGGCCTGGTTGAACTTTAGCACACAAATCATCTAAAAAAAACACAACTGGAAATGGATTATTATCCAAAAATAGTTGCAGGTCTAAGTGGACATCCCTTATCTGGGAAAATTGCATACAGACCATTTTCGATTTTGAAATTCGAAAACCATTGTCAGTTGCCCATTGCTGAAGTTTATTTAAACAAGCTGCAACTGATAATACATATATAAATAAAAAATATATACATTTAACATGTTGCTTTATATTATTTGAAATTTCCTATTATTTTTAGACAGATTCTAATTTTATATTTGACAACACATGTTTGTTAGCATAAAATTGATCAAACACGAATAATAATGATTACCTCTGAAGTAAACGAGAATAGACTGCCCTCTAACACTTGTACCTGGGCTACCAAAACATGTGAAAATATTGTCAGGTATAATCTCGGCAAGTAGACAATCTGAAAATATAAATCAATATCAGGTTACAATAATGAACAATAAATTTTTACACAAATCATCGTTTAATTAAAGTGTGTGAACCATTATATAAGAAAGTTGTGGTTGTACAAATTAGCGCTAACAAAATCTGTGACCATCTTGGGGATTGGTTTGCTACAAACTAACCATAAGTTTAAAAACCACTATATATTTAACTAAACTTTTTAATTTAATAATTTCAACATTAATTGGTTTACTTCATTATTTTTAAGAATACTAACGTTAGAAAAATCTATTCAGTTTATTTCTATCTCACGATATACATCACATGTACTTACTTTAATATTCTTAAAGACTTAAAAATGTTCTATAGCATAGCAATATTTAACATACAACCCAAGGATATGTGATCAATTTTTATATATAACTCATTATAACCTGATATGGTACGTGCTGACACCACTTCATCCAGAGTTAAACCACACAGCCTGCACTTAAAATCATTTCTGTAAACAAAACAAAAATATAAAAAATTTGGGGACATTCAAAATTAAAATCATACTTTATCACTAATATTGTATCCCAGATGCAGAACTTCAGCATGTTTGCCTCATAAAGCTAGGCCTAAAAATAACAGTAGGACCAAAAGTATTTTTGATGCATACCAGTTGTGGCGACATTGGATGGGAAAAAAAATAATAATAAAAAATTATTTTAAAAACATATTATAGGCAAAGTGAAGTACAAAAAAAAAAAATTTAATTTTTTTCCCATCATTTCACAATATACACGTCTACTAAGTCTATTATTATAGACTTAGTAGACATGTATATTTCGAAATGATGGAACAAAACAAAAAAAACAAAAACAAAATTTATACTTCACTTAATTTTTGCCTATAATATGTTTTTAAAATAACTTTTTTTTTCCCATCCAATGTCGCCACAACTGGTATGCATCAAGTGCCTGTGGGCAATGTAAGATGTTTACAGCTACCATCAGATGTCTTAAAATGCCCCAAATCAACATGGCCAATTTTTTCCCCTATTGTTTCAACCTTAGTTTAAACTCAATTACTCATTTATTTTGCTACTTTATTAATTGGTAAACTTAGTAGTTAAATTATATTCTCTAAACAGATATTTTGCTGCAAAATCTGAAAACTGGGAGAACATTAACCTTGCCTCCTCGCTTTCCTATGCCAATGATCAAGATCAACCATGTACACCAAAATGATTATGTACATGTATTGAAACATATAATCATTAACCTAATAGTCTGTGTCTCAGATGCTCCTGGAATGTGTATCCTAATGTATCGGTTTCCTGAATGTCCTTCGCAGTCTTCATAAGGGCAAAGATACTTTGTGCTTTGTCTGGAAAATAACACAAAGTTGTATCCATCTATTAGACACTAGTAAATTCATAGCAAATGAAGTGTGGTTTATAGAAGAAGAAGAATTTATTGCATTTCACCCAAATTTATATCTTAAAAAACAAATGGCAAAACATGTAGGCATTGTACTTTTTATAACATTTTTGTTCTGTTGTTGAACATTATATAATTCAATTACATTAGTTAAGTTTAGAAGAATTATAGGATAAATAGAATTCACTATTCATTTTTTTAATAGACATAATATCAACCTTGTCTAGTTATTTGGTATTTGTCTTTACAGAGCCGTGACTAATGTTTAACATATAGCTAGATTCGGTTAATATTTTTTCTTATTAAAAAACATTCATGACAAATTCTCTATTCATCAAACAATTTATTTTGTGAAATACAAAATTATAAAAATATATACATTTATTTCAAAATGGCTTTATACTGTATATACAATTTGCTTTTTTATACATAAATTGTGTTATATTATTCCACTAATAATTCATACTTTAAATTCATATCTTTATATATAACTGGTTGACCATCACAAATTTGATAATCATGCTGTCTGATGAATAATGTGGATCAGTAAACTTCTGCAATCCAATGTGCATCTTGTTTCATTTGTATGTTACCAATATATTTACATATTCTAAATAAACAATTACGTGTATTTAGATATTCCTGTCAGGCCTGTAACAACTCCAATTAACTTGATAAATCCATCATATCCAATGTTTCTGGAAAGATCTTGGGCTTTTGACACTTGCAAACTAATATAAAATAAGAGAAACCTGGCTTTAAAGTTTATTTAGTAATAAACCAGCAGATATGTGACATTTCAAACAAAAAAATATACATAAATATAATCATTTAGCATACCACAGACTCACACATGTCCTTTCATCGTTTCATTAATTTACTGAAGGAGAGACACTTCTTCTTCTTCAGCATTCGATAAGCCATTCAGATTTTCATGCTGATGCTGGTCACAAAACTGGCTGTCAGGTTTAGATGAACTTTGTCGAGGCTGGGGCCCGGCTTTGTCTTTACCTGGATGCGATCCATGTGGAAGACACCACATCTTTCTAATGTTATCTCAACGACCATATTCGGTTGATATCTAGACATCTGATTAGATCTCAATTACCATATTCGGTTGATATCTAGACATCTGATTAGATCTCAACGACCATATTCGGTTGATGTCTAGATGTCTGATTAGATCTCAACGACCATATTCGGTTGATGTCTAGATGTCTGATTAGATCTCAACGACTATATTCGGTTGATGTCTAGACGTCTGATTAGATCTCAATTACCATATTCGGTTGATATCTAGACATCTGATTAGATCTCAACGACTATATTCGGTTGATGTCTAGATGTCTGATTAGATCTCAATGACCATATTCGGTTGATGTCTAGACGTCTGATTAGATCTCAACGACCATATTCGGTTGATATCTAGACATCTGATTAGATGCCCTAGGGACTTGGATTATGAGCTCTGCCTTCCCATTGGTTAGTGTTTTGGAGTGTCATCCTATATGTATATATGTCTTGCCTGCCATGGCTGATGAGTGGCATCTGTTTGGGTTTGAATTTGGAGTTGCCCACAAGTTACCATGGTGTGCCAAGCAATGAGTGCAGGGGGCACTGAGAGTCTTGTCTCTGGAGATTGTGTACTGGAAGGGTGAGACTTACGTACATCTGCTCACCTCTTTACCATGTCAGACTATCCAGCGACGACTGCAGCTGAATATGAAAAGGTTGTAAGCCAACTAATTCACTACAGTACTAGACACATCACACAAACCTGTGACAAGATACCAGTAGGGCCTAAACCACAGAGAGACACTGTCTATGATATACATGTATATTTGATTTGGGTGAACATAAAAGAAAAGTAGGGAAAGTACTGACATATGAAGTGGTTGTGGTAAAGAAAGGAGTCGAAGAACAACTGAAATCTGAGAGTCTGTCGTCTCTTGAGGAAGCAAATCAAACTCTTGAATCAAGTGGAAAATAACCTGAAAACAAATCACAAACATTACACAATCCATTATTTTCATCAAGCATTTATTTATATAACTTATAAGAGACTTAATACATGTAATACACATGTATAAGGGACCATGCATAAATGTCAGTATTTAGTTCGGTGTGGGTTTGACCCCCTCCCTCCCATCTCATCCTAACATAAAATATTGATCAACTGTGGACAGATATTTTTAAATGAAAAGCAATCCTAACTTGGCTTTTAACTCCCTCCACCCCACAACAACTCACCTCCAGAACATTGTTTGGATTGTGAAACACATTGACATTTATATAACTAAATATAACTAATAATAATTATAACTAAAACATGTATTCTTTATTCTAGCTGAAAAAGGAATGGATTGGATTTTATTCGTTAATGGCAAATGCATAACAGAGACTATAAACATGTTGCAAGAACATTGAGACAAGTTCCATATAATTCAAAGTGTAATCAGTTTGTTTTGTGTGATTTGATGCATATTTATAATATTATGTAAACAGATAATCACGCTCACCTCCTGGAAGATGTCAGCTGCTTTTATTGGATGACATAGCACTAAGTTTCCCAGTGCACCTATAATATAATAACACAAAATACAAAAATGAAAAATGAATAGATATCTGTCATTTACGTCAAGAAATGAAAAAAAGTATAATTTTTCAAGCATAAAAATTAATGTATTTATAAACTAGATTTATTTACATAAGAAATGAAATTAGCAAGGGGACTCATTTTCTACGAATATTTGCTGGCTATGGCTATTTGCCTTGCCTTTCTATATTAAAATACTTTTGTTTTGCTTGTCACGTGTAATTAGTTCATAGACAAAAACCCCATTCTGAGGTGTGTTCAGGAGGGCGAGTGCTCGCGAACAATTTGACTGATACCCATTATGGTATGTTCTATCATATCACATTCGTTTAATGATAGGTGCAAACACTTGTCTAGCGAGTAACAGTGACCATGAGCTGCACTCGCCCTTGTGAACGTGCCTCTGATGTGTATGAATGTTATCAAGCTGACGTCAGAGCAATTTCCAGACATAGCAATTGGCCTCATATCTTGGTCATGCGCAGGAAATTAGTTTCCATACGAAGTCACACTGTGTGACATACACTCAAATTTCTATTAGTATTATATAATATCATAGTTTTTTTATCTCCTCAATGAGATTTGTGATTCTCAATATAGAGGAAAACAACAAAAATTCACACAAGTTAAGAAATGGAATGGACCTGACCAATACAATATATATTATTTGCATTGCCAGAACTAAAAAATAATATCTAGCACATACTGTTTTTATCAGCAAGATCAGCTGGATCAATATGAAGCTTGAATGTGTATACAAGAATACCCTGCAAAAATATAAAGCAAAATAATGTTGCACAATATTATTTGAATGATTTTACTAGAATGGAAATCAAGGCTTAAATTTTTGCTCTAACAAAATAACTTAATTCATCCTGCTTCAAGGTTTGTGCATCATACTTTTCACATTGATCTACACTCAGATTACAAAAATTGTTAAAATGTCTCATTATGGTTTGGTTGTCAATGATTTTAGTAGAAACCAAAGATGAATTTTACAACATTGTGGTTTAAATAACAGTAAAGATTGTTTTATTTAACGACGCCACTAGAAACACATTGATTATAAATCAGCGATTATTGGACGTCAGACACATGGTTATATT
>JAULBR010036220.1:0-12862 GCA_032355825.1 Melanodrymia aurantiaca
GTGCACTATCCCATAGACAGGATAATACACACCACGGAATTTGATAAACCAGTCGTGGATCACTGGCTGGAACGGACCTGTATTCCTACGGTCATCTATTCCTATTACACCGGCACTGAATGATTCTGGATAGTGTGAATTATAGCAACCAAAGAGGTATATAATTAATATTAACCTGTCATCTGCAGACGCGCACGCACATCTGAATTTGACACAGCGAGCGTTAAAGTCATTCAGAGATTTCTTGCCGTTTGGAAAAGCTCGCGTGAAACGCTTTAATACAGAAAGTATGAATTTATCCACATGTCAGGTCACGAAATTGGAAAATGTGTGAATAAGACTGAAGCTATTATCTAAACTCAGCGCAGTAAAGACGTTTGGTTATGAGAATCAACGTCCAGCGATCAATAACAAATACAATCCTCACAATGGGTTGATTGTAATTACCGAATATCATTCCTTCTAATGGATTCACTGATTTTTTTTGTGAATGCGAAAAATTCATTCACTGCAAACTCTTTCAAATATTGTTCGTGTTTCTCATGGATCAATAAATTATTTTCATTCTGATCTTTGCTATTATTCATGATGGAACTGCAGAAGATGTTTGTAGATGGTGCATCATTATTGACAAGAAAGCAGTATAAATCGTCTGTACTAGAATGTAAAAACTCATCTGTTTGTACGAGAATGTATAAAACTACTTTTATATCATATATTGGATTATTTTCTGACTTTATGTCAACATATTAACTAGTTTCACTCACTCGCCAGACAGAAGGCGTTGATTATCTTAAAGTATTGTTTACAGATGTTATGTATTTCGGCTAGAACAATTTACTAATGAAGCCGGTGTAAAAGAAACGCTAGTCCACAGTGTGTTTGTTTAAGAACGCCACTGGAACACATCGATTACAAATCAGCAGTTATTGGACGTCAGCATCGGAATGCAAGTCAGGTAATATCGTAAAGTAATGTTATATACTCAAATTAAACCTTACGGAATGAAATGAATAGCCTGATCCATAAAACAAGATATTACCTACTAGTCTTAACGTTGGTGTAAGAGAAAAATGCAATGAAACTATGAGATTTATACGAGTCTGGTTTGCACTAAGAATCCTAGGTATATGTAGGTCCGATAACATAATATATTGCTTCGATCCTATATTCCTACAGACTAAGTCACTTGTATTCATTTTACACCGGTAGTATAGTATCACATCGATAGCGGTTACCTTCGTGGTTGAAACCGGTGATATCATGGTTATATTGTTATATGGTTATAACATGGTTGTTTTGTTAAAGCTCCGATTCGATCATATATCAACTAATGCTATATACAATGCTTTTCAATTTCAATAGAAAAATATACATATTATGTCCTTTACATATTTGAATTCAATCTAAAATCTGAAGACATGGGATTCCAAAATATCATACCAATAATATTGATACCAAGATTCGTGTGTTATGGTGTTCATTAAATTCACAATCCCATCCTGATCGCAATAAACTGCCTACGTTCAATTTCTCATTTGGAGGTTTGAAATCTTCGTTTACAAGCCCGTAACAAGGTTACTCAGCATAATTTTGAATTGACTGTCTTCGGTATAAACAAAAATACGGTCTGCAGGGAAAACTCGCTACTTTTTGCAATTAACTGAAAAATAATATCATATTTGCACCTTTTCCACAGGGACAGATCATACTATGGAATTTGATCAACCAGTCGGGAGTACTGGGGATTGGGCGGCAAAGAAACAGAGTGTTTTTCTCTCAAGGGTTGTCGATCTGCTACTACAAGCTAAATCAAGCGATAACCGCTCAATCACATTGTTGCCGAATGAAGACAAAAACAAATAGCCCGACCTTCCCTTGACATTTATGAACAATAGGAGAAAGTTATACCAACTCACAAGCACATAATTTCTTACAAAACAATTCGTTTTCTTTTCTTGAGGATTCTGGAAAGTCCTTGAATCCCTATTTAATATCTTGCTTTAAATACTCAAAACAATAATGTATTGTGCATACATGTAATTCGTGCTCATCGTTTGACAGAAACGTTAATAACGAAGGCTAACTTGACATTAATGTTTGTTGATGACCTTGTTAGCCGAATATTTATGGTCTGGGGCGGTCAAGCACCATGCAAATAGGAGAATTGGGTTTGAATCCCACCGGTATACAATTTATGCTTTTCATCTTGAATGAAGATTCAAATACATAATGTGGGCAACAAACCAGACAGGCATGAACACATATTGATATTGACTGACAACGTAAACACGGCCCCATGTTACTCTAGCGTCTGTTGAAGACAGCTAACACACTCTGGTATTTACTTGTACGCTATAAAAACAAGACACTGTGATTCAGGAGAATCTGTCAAACACAAGATATTGGTTTTCCTATTGACTGTTACATCAGGAATACAAGACATCAACTTGCTGACAGTTTGTCCAAGACTGCCTACGATGGTTGTCTTGACTTTGACACTATAACTACAAACTGCTGCGATTGCAAACAATCTGTCCAAGACTGCATACACGTACTTTTACTGACTGTGACACTCTAAACACAAGCAGTTGATAAGTCATATTGACACATACCCTTTTCAATGATTCATACAGCGCCTTCCCGTGCATCCATGGTATGACGGGTCTCGTTGTACATGGTATGCCCAACGTCTCATTCAGGTTGTATATAGATCCCCGTCTGAAGGTATGATAGAATACAAACTTGTCTTGGAGCAACATATCTTCCAGTGCACGTCGTATCGTCTCGACGGCGTCAACAGCCAGGGCGGCATCAACCTGGTGTAAAGAATACAAACACATTACTTCACCTGCCTAAATGATTTAACATGTGATTCTATTACTGGTACTTCTCCAACAAGTTAATCAAGGCGACCAAGCTAAATTAGACATTGCAGAATCTATCTGGATATATAAGCTTAATACTGTTAATCCTAATGGGTTAAATGAGTACAGCCCAATAGTTTTCATAATCATGTTTGAGATATTTATACGCAGTTATAAATAACAATACTCCCTACTCCGTCTACCTCACCCTCCAGCCCTGAAACCGAGAGCACGATCTCAAAGCATGCTCTAAAACATCCTCCTGATAGATGAAGACGTTCAATCTTGCTTGAAATAGTCAAAATAAAATCTGGCGTCTTATTTAACAATAAGAAATGCACTATTAGCCAGAAACATGTTACAAATAGCATTAAATACGCACGTAGGGTGACATCTATCTTCAAACATGGGAGTGTGCCTTTAATAGATTTGACATGTATGATCCCTATATTACTTGAACATTTGTCGGTGGGTACATATCAGAGAGACAAGCTTTTCGTCATATATAGGCCTATACTGGGATGATGTCACTTCCAGAAGATTCTCACCTCCATGAAGTCACCTCCTGCGCCAGGCCACACACTGGTCTCGAGACCACGCCAATGTGGTAGGAACTGCTTCATTATAGTACTGCTGTGGTTCACCAGTTGGAAACCAGTCACATTTACACCGCCATGCTGAAACCTTGTCAGATTCAGACTCAGTATATCCTGCAACAAACGGCACACTAATTTATAATGTAACCCTAATGAAATGAGTACAGACGTTTCTCAGTGACACGGGATATTAATTATATTTTATAATGCAATCGAACATCACTTTCTCAAAATGTATATCTTCAATGACAGGGATATTGGCAGTGATTCGTGAGTACATGCCATCTATATTGTGTTGCAATATCCCTTCAACTCTACCTTGTGTAGAAATACGCAGTTGGCCATGTCAATGTTTTGTCGCTTAGATTTCATGATCCAGCAGATGTACAATAAATGACCTGTGTGTATTGTGGACTTCCTGTGTGTATTGGCGGAAAATCGTTGAGGTGAATGAGATTACTCACACGTTTAACATAATGCTGGTTATGGGAATCGTATTAACAATTGTCATATCTATATCCATCAATGTCCTCTAGGCCTATACAGTGGGCTTAAAAATGAATTCATCGCACATTTATAGCGCAACTGGTCTGCCAGGAAAGCTAAATTGCACTACTCGGCCAATGAATGGTAATAATATACATGTAGTTCGAATTGAACTATTGAAAGCAAATATATCGACCTATAATGAACTGGATATATGACTTTATCTCTAATAGTTTAACAGTTGCTGTTTTGCATCTGTATTTGCATTGTTTTAGTAATAATATTATATTGTTGGTCTGATAATAGTAGTATTATCAGCAGCAGCAGTAGTAACAGTAGCAGTAGTAGAATTAGTATTAGTAGTAGTAGTAGTAGTAGTAGTATAGTTGTGGTAGTGGTGGCAGGAGCAGTAGTTGCAGTAGCAGCAGTAGTAGTAGTAGTAGTAGTAGTAGTCGTAGTAGTGGTAGTAATACATGTAGTAGTAGACGTAGTGGTTGTGCAGTAACTGTTGTAGTGTACATTGTGGTAGTCGTCATAGTTGAATTATTAATATAACAAAAGAAATAATAATTTCGTATCCAGCTGAGTACTTACAAATGTGCACAGTAAGTAATTATAGCCAAATCGGTTCATGCCAACTTCTGGAATCTGAAAGATGGAAAGAGCACGTGGTTAGCGGCGTGTCTACTCTGAGCTATTTGTACATTGTTTGGCAACGTTTTCTCCCCGAGGCCTTCATAATTGTAAAAGTCAAGCTCTTTAAGACACACTTATGATTATGGGAAGAATAACTGACAATGAGCAAACATGTGCTGGAACCTTCTGGCAGTGCAATTAGAAGGAAGAGAATGGCCAGGTCGAGTGCTCGGAGCGAACACAGTGTGAGGCAGTGGATGATGAGCAGCAATCTGTTTACACATGTCGCACTAGCCTGGGACACGGGGCAAATAGTCAATTAAATGCATCACACATATTACCCTGCTTACAAGTTACATACGGAACATCGTAAGCAATTTACCAAACTACGTCTCCGCAACTACAAACTAAAAATAGAGACTGGGAGAAACAATATTATTTTATTTTAATGGAAGAACGCTTATGTAATCAGTGTAATCTGATTGAAAATGAATATCATCATAATTATTATACTATGTAAGAAATACACGTCTGTATATTTCTTGTTTGTAAATAATTATATATCTTGTAAACTGTATACATGTTTTGTTTTCTATTACATATGTGGAATGATTACATGCATGAAACATAATTTTATCCTATCTTATCTTACAATACTGTTGATACTCGGTATTTAATAATTTATTGCTAAAGGCGTGTTACTTGTAGTACATCTGGAGGGTGTTGATTAAGTAATCTATTTCATTTAAACTTAAAATGCATATCACCTGCACGTATTTTGTATATAATGTCAGTTATTATTTAAATAATGTGTGCATGAAAAACTAGCGTTTGCTTTAAACGTGGTATTTAACAGCCACTAGTTTGATATTATCAATCTTTAGATATATTCTAGACGTTTTGTATAACATATTTCAAATAAGCTCTACTTTTAAAACATCTATTGTTATTTTAAAGAAAGAAACGTAGTCACGTGGCGTCATTAGAGACCATTGGCGTCGTTCTGATGACGTCCACGCTGCTGACCTCGTCAACATTGATGTGTAATGTCACATATATATGTAAATTAACACTTAACTCGCTGATTCTAAGAAAAACACGAAATTACGTACATTTACACGCAATCAGTGGCAAAACAGCCTGCTCTGTGAAATAGGAGTCAACGATAATATTACAAATCTAAACGTAAAACAAGTTCTAAAAATTCAAAATGTTATCTGCAGATAATCGTTTTTAAATTTGTTGATTGATTATTTTAGTCAAAGTTATTTTGTTTTCAAATTTCTTTCTCATATTGTTGTAATATTAATGTATGCAGGTGACATAATTGCTTGCATCTTTCAGAGAAAGTCCTCGGATTGTTCTAAAGTGTTCTCATCAGCTGGTAATTCCCAGACTGTTGAAATAGATAATAATATATAATAATTATGTCTTAGTAGTTCATGTAGTTAATGAACTTATGCAAATGTACTTCTTCTTCTTATAATATTATTTCAAGTCATCTGCAATCTGATATTGCACATAAAACCACGTACTCTTGATGGATGTGTCTCGTTCTGTTTACACGAAGCATGATACCGTATGAGACAGCTATTGATGTAACATATAGATATCATAGTTGATGATGACCGGTGTGTGATATCGGCATAGGGCATCACTTCCTCCTCATCGTCTATATAAGTCAGATAGATACTGCCGCTTCATTCCACATGACACTTACAGTCGTGTTGTCAGGTGACGTCTTCCTGCTGTTAAAGTCATTAGAATTTTCTTCATCCTGTTTCAAATCCCAGGTCAGAAATTCAGATGTTAATGGACCATCCCTTGATCCCAGAGCAGACGACTGGAACGCGCGCTCTAACTCGTTTAGTTTTCTTATGTGGTTTCAGGTCTTCCTGACAAATGAGCTGACAATCGTTAACTTCTTCTGCGCGGCTCTCGTTAATTCTAACAAACGTGTTGTCACAGGTTTTTCCTTTTATAGTTAATCAATCTTGTAAAGTATTTAGGTGTAAAGCAGATACGTTTGTCAAACCAACAAAACCAAAACCAAAACCAAAATCGTAATGCTTGACTTATTCTGTTAGTGAAAAATTGAGTTAAAATGGCGGCATAAATAAGTATCAAAAAGTGATTACTTTGTTCACAAAGAGCTGGGGTATTGTAAAACATGGCCGTTGTTTATGTATAAATAGCGTTTATTACGCCAGCTGACTCTCTAAACTAGAAATAACTAAGAAACAATGAAACATAGGTCTAATCTGTCGTCTGATTGGCTTGTTAAAACCATTTCAGCCACTGACAGACGCGTAACTAAAATATCAGGTCACAAATTGCGAACATGACGTCACACATATCGAGTAGAACTACTTTTCATTTTGTTTTATGTTCAATGTTATTGGAGTGAAATAGGTTTTGAAACGTATTTCGGAATAAAACGTCTGGAGTAATAAATAGACTATTACACTCGCTACCATAATATTATCAAGTTTAGGTCCCTCGTGAAATAATGTTCATTTTAGTCAATCGCTAAAGCTCGTGACAAATGAAAATTAGTTCACTTGGGACTTACACTTGATATTGCATGGTAGCACGTTTAATATCCTCTTTAGATGTCGCTGCAAACATCGGCAGGGTTGTGAATTCACTCTCGAGAATAAACAAATCAGTTAGTTCACTCAAGTGAAGATTATACGTCGTTATCATTCATTGCTCCACTTGGTGTCATCGTAACGGTCTTCAATTCAAACTGTTCACCTTTGGGGGAAACAATTTAACTTTTGTGTACACATTTCTGTTATAGTTATTATATAAACAGAACGGTTGTGTATTGTTTTAAATAACTTGTTTGTTTCATCTCTTAAAACGTACCAACTTGATACATTTCATTTGATAAACGAAACAAACTTTTTGAGAACATTACAATACACACAATTCTTCTATTTTATTTTATATATGAAAACATATTGTATCTGCAGACAATAGCAGTGACATTTGAAGTGTTCTAAAATATGTCTTGTATGTATTGGCGAGGTATTCGTACAGCGCAACAAACACTTTAACGTAATATTGACACTTGATATTTCTGTTGATGTTCATAAATTATGTAGATAAACAAGGACGGTGTTTTCCGTTGTTTTAATATAAAACTCATTTGCATATAACACGTCACGTGATCGACATTTTCGCATCAAAATGGTTAGCAGGGGCGTGAACAAACCAAATATCTAAGTATTAAGTATAGCCCTCTGTTACGGCGATTACAGAGAGCAGTCAGAAATACTATTCGGTTGTTTGTTTGTTTTTGGATTTGCAAATACTCTTGATTGTTTTGTCGCTGATATATCTCTTATTATCCACAGGATCGTCTACCACAGCCAAATGCCTAGCCTGGTAATATATGCATGTTACGAAATAAATCATCTGAGGTCTTTCTATCCATATTGTGGAATAACGAGCAACGCAGAGTTGGATAATCTCCAATAAGCGATATCCATCAATTGCAGTGGTGTTCTTAAATATCAGTATTCCAGTTAATGCACATTTCTTACTAAATATATTAATAATTTACATAATAATTAAAATAATGAAGTAATATAAAATGCAAAATACATCTTATAACTCGCCAATACAAATTAAATGTCACAAAAAAATGTCATGTCCATATATCATGAGAAGTGGCGCAATAAAAGCAGTATTCGTATGTGGACAAGTCGTCCCCTAGCGAGCGTCTTCAGCTGAGATAATGTATCAAACTGACGGGGAAGCAAGCGGTGTATATGACTAAAACTAACACGTGTAGCCAGTGTTAGATTATACACTGTCACGAGACGTAGCTCTCTATAATGACCCAATGTACAAACACCACTCAGCGTACAAACATAACTTACAATCAGTCTATGTACAGTTGTGAATGAACATTCACGAAACAGGAGCCAATTTCACAAAACATCGTAGTCTAGTTTATGACTATAATAATAATACGTCATTATACTTCTTTGGATCCGTTGAATTATTTCCCGTTCCAACCAGTGATCTATGGTAAGTATACCAAAGCTGTGCTGTGTGCTATCCTGTCTGTGAGGAAAGTGCTACGCATTGGTAAGCGCAGTCTATGTGGCGGCAGCGAGTTCCTTCTGAGACAATGCATCGACATAACCAGGCGATTGACATCCAATAGCTGGTCATTATTAATCCATGTGCCCCAGAGATATCGTTAAACAAACCAACTTAATAAAATTTGGTATTGAAATATGAGTACAGACAGATAAAGAACGTAATCAATGTAAGAATACCTGTTTCAGTATGTGTCTGTACGCATCTTGCGAAGACATATCAAGGATAACATTCTTGCCCGGCTCTTTGTCACGACGATCAAGACGTCGTAGGTCATCGTGCGCATGCGTGACGTCATCTATACGTCGATATCCCATTTCCACTGTCAGATTACTGTCATTTAACGTGTTGTCAATGTACTGTAGTCTTCGCAGACCTGAAATATACACATCTCAATGACGTTTTGGTTATTCTAGATTCAAATTTATGTAGTTTAACAAGCACTTATTTGTTTTTACGGTAATTAATTAGTTAGTTAGCTAGCTATTTAGTTAGTTAGTTAGTTATCTATGAATTATTATTATGTACGTGCTTGTATCCAATTGAGGTTCAAGCACGTCTGTTTTAGATACGCATTCCAGCTGCCTCAACTTCCTGCTCAAGACTGCAGTTAGTGTTACTATAAGAGAGAAAACCCGTTGCTTATTACTATACAGAAAGGGATCTTTTATATACACTCTCCCACAGACAGAATACCACCCGTTGTTAACCTGTCACGAGGCACTGTCTGGTGTAAGTGGTGTGTTTACCCATTGACTTTTTGCGAAGCACTGACTAGAGTTGAAGTCCGTACTGTGATTAAATTGTCCATGCCACGAGTGGGATTCGAACACGGTACCTATTATTCTTGAGGTTGTCTAACCACTATATATCACGGAATCCGGTCAAACGCTATTTAATTAGCTATAACTTATTTACGCGTTTATTATCCATTGAGGTTCAAGCACATCTATTCTTGACACGTCCAGCTGCCTCGACTGATACGTATCTAGGGATCATTTATATGCACTTACCCACAGACAAAAGAGTGCATACTACATACCCATAGTTAATCAGTAGTGAGACACCGATCGGTGTAAATGGTGTACACTTACCTACTCATTGAGACTTGTGAAACATTCACTAGAACTGGAGCCCGTACTGCAATTAAAACTCCCATTGCCTCGAACAGGAGTCCAGCCCGTGTTGAGCTCGGTGGTCTAATATTACACCTCGGAGATCGGTGTCAAGCACTAGTTAGTTATTACGTATGTACGTGCTTATGTCCAATTAAGGTTCAAACACTTCCAGCACTAGTTAGTTATGACTTATGGACGTGCTCATATCCAATTAAGGCCCAAGAACGTCTGCCATAGTGACGCAGTCCAGCTGCCTCAACCGCCTGTTCAGGACAGAAGTTAGTGTTATTATGAAAGAGGAAACCCGCTACTCATATTTGATAAGTTGTGGCCACTGGTCTGTGTAAGTGGCAGTACATCTACTAGCCTTGCAGAGCACTCCATGTTTGAGCCGTTACTGGGATTAGAGATTACATATGCCATGATATGAGCATCAAATATGAGCATGCAATATGAGCATGCAAATATGACCATCCCCCTTTAAGCACAAATTTACGTTTTAACAAGTACATATTAGACACAATTTAAGTATTTCAACAAGTACGTATAAGATACAAGTTTATGTATTTTAACAATCAGGCATTAAACACGAATTTGTGTATTTTAACGATCACGTTTTAGACACGATTTGTGCTTTTTTACAAAAGGCACGTATTAAACAGTCTGCATATTATAGCAAGCACGTATTAAATTTAGACGACAAAAGATTGACATGGCAAAATGCGTATCTCTGCACATGCCATGTATTTTAAAATGCACATACAATGTACATGTATTAGATGGTTATAAACATGTATACGTGATCTGCAGCTCTTAGTTCCTAACGATTTACTGTTTTTCAGTGCATAGTTATTTTAACATGGCATGGCTTGTAGGGATAATTGAGTAATGCTGTTTATATTTCAGTGAAAGCATGTACGTCTGTAAGACGCATGTACTAATTTAGTACTTGTCCTTTGAAGATAACGAGATATGCCGAAAGTGTCCGATAAAGCACGAACGGGTCTAGTTGGCCACTTAGAGTAATGCGGGAAATAAACCATTCCGTGACTCTGCAATTTGTTAACTGCACTAGCCAACCGCCCGTTTATCACTTCCGTCATCTGTCGGCGTCCATGTTGCATGATACAAAGTTCAACTTCTTAAAGGCTTCATTCGTCAAACTTCGTAACACATTATATATTATCAAAGTGGTTTTCCTTAAATTTGTTTTTGTGGCATATTTATAGCATAATCTAATTTTATATGTATAAAGCTGTTACATGTAGTAATACCCAGTGCATTCTCAATGGGACATGACCGGAAGCCATTTTCAATGGCTGACGATGGATTTTTGTAAAGATTTTTTTGTATGTATTTGAATTACAATATTTTTATTTGTTAACCTAAAGTTATATAATTTGGACACAAAAATAGGACATCGTTTTATTTTTCAAAAATGTTTACCTTTTTTCTCTACGTTAAACGAAACTACAGTTATCTACAAATGTTCAGACACGAAGTATAGGAATTGTGCCTCTAAACAACATGATCTACTGCTAAACAAATACACTGTATCCTTCAATCCTTACCATCGTCAGAATCATAGAGGTAATCCAGCTTAGTCCACTTGAATTCACTGATCAGATCCACGACTGCGTCCGTCACAAGAGGTTTCATAAACAACATGTACGGCTGTTCTATGTAATCCGTCGTTCCGGACAGACTGAACGACATGTAGGGCATGTGGAACGTCTCACTGAACGACTGCACGATGCTAAACGAACGCGCCCTTGTCGAACCGAAAAATGCGAACACTCCTCCTGCCATTTGGGAACAGACTGTAAAGAGATAGAAACGTTACATGGTTATAGTTTGTAGCAGTGATGTGGTTAATTTACTACTGTAAAGTGAAAGTCGTTGTTAAGTATATACGGATGGATGTCAGCTAGTTAGTTATAACATATTTACGTGCTTATATCCAGCTTATATCCAAGGTTCAATCACGTCTGTCCTTGATATGTAGTCCAGCTGCTTCGTCTGTTCACCCAGGACTGAAGTTAGTGTTAGTATGAGAGAGGAAACCCGCTACTCCTATTTGATAAGTAACAATGGATCTTTTATATGCACTTTCCCATAGACAGGACAGTACATACCACTGCCTTTGTTACACATGTTGTGGACACTGGTTGGTGAGCCTTGGAGCCGGTGTAAAAGAAACGCAAATCTGGTAGTAATACAATCTAAACAACAAAACATTGACATGGCCAAATGTGTATGTCTGCACAAGGCACATACAAGAGAAAAAACCACCTTAAAATAGTGCAAATTCATCATTCATAAATGGCAATTTTGTTTTTCATATGCGAGGAAATTGCGTTTCAGACCATCTATTTTTCAAAATTTCCACAATTTGCATGTCCTGGATCTCCCTAGAGGGATTGGGCACTTCGTACCATCACTTCATGACATACATGCTCAGACCCCACTGACAACATTCCTGGATCTACCCCTGTGTTAAACAAACAAAGTATATACTCATGCAGAGTGTATAAGTTTCGATTACCGTTGGGAAACTTGCTTGGGAGTCCATGTGTTCTAACAGTGCACCGCCATATTGTTTGCCACACAAAGAGTATCCTATGTGGCGGCAAAGGATTGTCCCATGTATGTCTTACATCAAATAGCCGATGATTAAACGCAGAGCTTAAAATAGTTTATGTTCAATGTTTCTGGGTGATTGTGAACACTTTTAGCATGTGTATTTCACCTATATTGGTAAACTACAGAAACTGGTGTAAAACTATGTCTATTTGTTTAAAAATTAATTAATCATCAACTATTGGATGTTAAACAAATGACAAAGTGTATACTGGCGCCGTGTCAAATGCAGTGTTATTTTGGCACATGATCTAGGCAGAAACCCTTCGATTCCCTCTTGTTTGAAGATACGATTGAAATTTAGTAATAGTTTCGTCGTTTTTAGAATTTCCGCCACACTCTCCTCTATCCTCGCGGGGGGGGGGGGGGGGGGGGGGGGGGGGGGGCGGGGGGGGGGGGGGGG
>JAULBR010036331.1:0-15183 GCA_032355825.1 Melanodrymia aurantiaca
TGCCACAGTCGTGTGTATCGATACAAGTTATAGCTACGACGTTTTGCGGCCACGATACTTAAATTGACCGCTGTGACAGCTTTAGTGTCCTCAAATATTATTATTTACGTAATTGTAGTGTCATGTCATAGCTAAGGCAGTCGCACGTGATCTTATAACCTCTCGATTAAACCCGCCCCTGAGGTATTTTAACGAAGACGTGAAGGTATGTGTTAATTGTGGTGCACATTGCATCCGGCAAAAGATAATAAAATCCGGGTCAATCTGTCTTAAAATAGAATTAGGAATAAAATCTCAGTATGACGGAGACCATAGGTATTTTCAACGAAGCCGAGATGGCATTGACACACGTGACACTGTTTAAATAGTGGTGACACCATGTGTTCGTGAAAAACACATCATAGCCTGTCCCGCCGACGGCATCTTTAGCATTATAAGAAAACCACTGATTATTAATAAAAAATTTTTTTTAATAAAATACAATTCAATCTAGTGTTTGTAAAACCCATCAATGCCGAACACGCCTGGGCCCTTCATCTGTATGCCCAGACCGGGAAAATGCACTTCATTCACACATTTTTTTTCTTCCTATCAAATCTCGCGCGATCTCGCACATATTTCCTCGATTCAACATATGTCTCGTTTCACGCCGTACTTGCAAAATCCAGACTGACATAATAATCTTGAGTTTACAATGTACACTTTGTGCATGGGCCCCACTCGAGTCTAAACCGCATAGGTCTGCGTTGATACAGTGTTTACCTTACCTCTCGTACTTTTTACGTAACCCGACGCCAGCCTTTGATACGCATCCGGCTTCTTGCCTAGAAACGTGCAGCTGCATGCGAGACTGATGTTAAAAAGCGTCACGGTTAATGTCAGAGTTTCGTAATGAACAAAACAGTGCTAGATTGAAAGCTAGGTCATATTTATTTCTCAGACTCAATGGAGGGTTCGAAGGGGTACAGAGATTCTTCACACATTAAACAAAATCAAGCTGCTAAAATTTATTTATTGTATTTTTTATTGGCTGAGTTTTCTATAACAAATGATCCTACATTGTCCAATGAAATGACTGTTAAATGTATGTTAAGTTTCCAGATTGAAAGGTTCTTCAAGTTACGAGTGCATGTTGACATTAGTGTAACATTATCTATTCTAATGGCAGCATCTCATCTTACCTACATACCATCTTACCTACTGCCCATTTTACCTCTATCCAATTGTACTTACCTTCCATCTTACATATATCCCATCTTGCATACATCCCATTTTACCTACATCCTGTCTTCCCTATATCCCATTTTGCTTACATTCGATCTTGCAATTGACTATATCCAATTTTACTTACTTCCCATCGTGGCTATATCCTATTTTACTTAAATCCTATTTTACCTACATGTACATCCCATCTTGACTATGTACCATTTTACTTACATCCCATTTTACTTACATCCCATTAATTTTACTTATATCCCATCTTGGCTATATACCATTTTACTTACATCCCATTAATTTTACTTTCATCCCATCTTTGCTATATAGGATAATCACTATAAATAAAGCGATATTCTAAACATTTCGTTTACCAACTGTCTCTTTGGTGTAGTGGTTAGACCACCGGGCTAAAACATGGTAGGTATTGGGTTCGAATCCCGCTCGAGGCGATGGGATTTTAAATCTCAGTACCCCAATCCTATAGTGAGGACTTCGGAAGTCTCAATTGGTAAGTGTACACCACTTACACCGACCACCCACTGGTTAACAACGACTGATATATGGAAACGTGCATATATAAGATCCTATGCTACATACCAAATAGGAGTAGCGGGTTTCCTCTCTAATTCTAACACTAACTTCTGTCCTGGACATGTAGCCGAGTCAGTTCGATGGCGTGTCCAAGATATACGTACAATCGAAATCATACTTGTTGTGAATAAACGTTCTATCACGGGAACGCGCTCAGTATATGATTTCTATCTTTTAATATATAATTATATGTTTTTCGTGCACGTCGTATACTTTAAGGTAAATGAAATAGTTTTGAAAAAAGGACACCGTAAGACATTGTGACTGATGATGATGTAATCAAGCCCTCCCAGGGTCTACCTCCCAAGTAGAAGAATATATTATATTCAATTAATAAATAGACAAACGCATGCATTATTACTGCACACAAAACATGAACCAAGAGGTACGATCATATTGAACACTCATTTAACATACATTTTTAGATTTAACGAAAGCCATTGTCACTTTGATTTATAGCCTCTGTCAGCCAATTCTGCATGCGATATAATTATCCCGACATCGAAAATAAACACTGCAGCTTTAAATACATGTATTTATTTTACATATAATTATGTATATTCGGCGTTATATAAGGTGAACATTATACTTGTGCTGCCCGTAACATAAATGTTGACCGTGTTTATATTATAAATAATATAGGACTATTTGATACACCTAGGGTGTTCAGGGGCGGTATTTATCAAGCGACTTAAGTCAGAAATAAGACTTAAGTCTAAGAAAAAACTTATGTCTCTATTATACGATTGTGACTTCAGTTCTGAGAAGAAAATAACCCTCTAGACATCAGTTTTGGACGTTTTTTACTTAAGTCTTAAGTTTCCTCCTGAGGTGTCTTAAGAATTCTACAAACACTTAAGCTTATGTTGTTGTCTTACCTTATTCAATTTAATGAAACTTAAGTCAAAACTTAAGAAAAACTTAAGTTGTTTGATAAATACCGCCCCAGAACTCTATATGGTACAAGTTTGATCAAATAATGTAAATATTCATTCACAGCTTTGAAAGCCAACTGTTCGAAGATACACGTGTATGTTTATGCTCCATTTCGATACTAAAATCCTGGATATCTGCCTTTGAGGTACATTTGTTATGTAATTTGTCTTATGGCATGAAGAGTCTTTAACACATTTTATGGGTGGCTGCAGAAAGGAGGTATGCAACCCATTTTTGGCAGAAATTTAATATTTTTTAAAAGTATTTTTGGTCCCTAAGATGGACAAAGAATTCGAATGCCCTTTTTTCAAATTCCAAAACTTTTTTGTTCCCATCTTTTCAAATTCCTGTTTTTTTTCCATGCATGTTAATTTAAACTGGAAACCATTGGCTCATTGTCATAAAATATATAATACAACCATTTGATTCTGAAAGTAAGAAAAAACATGAATGATAACTATATTAAATAATTTACAAATGGATAAATGTTTTTGTTTATGGCAATTGTTTTTGATACCATTGTACAAAACCCGTTAGGCTGGTGTTTTTATGTGTATGTAACTCAATATAATTAAAAAATAACACCAATTTGCTTTGGAATCGGAGTGGTGTGCAGTTTTGGATGTTTTTCGTTTTCATAGCAAGCAAACCTAATAATCAAATGTACATTTTTGTGTGTGATGGCACCTAATAATCATTGATACTTAATAAACATACTACTGATATGCTAATTACATTAGGTTACACTATGTAAATACATGGACCATTAAATTGTTCATTTTTGTGGGTATGTTTTAAATGGGAAATATTAATTTATTTGCAAAATTAATAAACTTTCCTGTTTTGGTGATTATTTTAGAGGCAACAAATATATGCCTGGTAATAATATTTAATGAAATTCTGAAATTTGAAAAATATACTAAAACAATTATTAATTACTGCTCTAAAATTGTTGTTTTTGAAAACTAAACTGGACCAGTGGTTATATACATATATACAGTGCACTCTATCTAAATAATATATACATGTATACACAAAGTTTGATGATTATATATATATATAGACATAATCATCAAACTTTGTGTGTGTACCAAAAGTAGGTCACTGTGACCTATATCTAGAACTCTTGACTTACATAGAAGAAATCTAGGTTTCCACAACATATCCTACATATTTTTGATAACGGGTTAGCAAACATTGTATGTGGGAAGGCGGAGGTATCCATGAAGCCCCTGCTTCGAGTTATGTCTTGTAGTTTCAAAAAATGAGAAGAAGTCTTGTGGTTTGAACCGATAGGTGCCTCATTTTCTTGAGTCACATGGCAACGGTTTAGATTTCCGACCTTAGGTGTGTTCAGAGAAGATATATCGCGAAATCTCGCGTGTAATTAACTGATATGGGACAGATACCAATTGTGTTCTATCATATCATTCATTTAATTTTGGTACAAAAACCAGTCTAGCAAGTACTCGCAATATATTTGTTCTCTGAACATGCCCTGCTAATTTTGAGCCATCACAAAAATGTACACATCATTTGTTAAAACAACATATTGACAATCATTCATAAGTTATTTAGTTTGTACTAAATCAAGTCTCAAAGTTGATCTCTTTTTTTTTTGTACACATTTGTGACCATTATCATTATGGAAGATTTGTCTTGTAATACTAATATATTGAGAATAGTGGGCTTTCAAATGGGAGATATGTAAATTAATTGAGCAAACTATTGAGCTCGTTTTCAGACATGGTGCTATAAATCATAACATCTGTTTTATAACAAGAAATTAGAATCAATTATTGTTCCTTTTGGTCGAATGAGACATTTTGTAATTTTTATGTTCACCATTAATTAACTTTGTAGTATTTGGTGCATTATTTAAAATACAATTTTGTAAGACCAAATTCAAATTGTTATTTTTTACTTTCACGAGTTTCCTGGCAACACATCTTTTTGTTCTTATAAAAAAAAAGGTATCTGTGTTGACGAACACCGTTGATACGGTAGTTTCAAATTCACCATGTTGAGAGGAGGAAAAGAAAAGAATTTTAAAACGTTTTGTAAATAAGTCTCAAATGAAACATAATGATGTAAAACATATTATAAAATTAATGTCATTGGCATCTGATGTTTTACGTATCAAGTTCAAGTTTTGACATCTAAACCTCTGCATGATAAATTTAGTTTGTGAAAAATATTATTTAGATTATTTAAAAAAACAACTTCTATTTGTAAATTGTTTTAAGGTTTGTTTTTTTTAAATAGCAAATATGTTACAACTTCAAGACGATTGTCATCTTCAGAAACTGTATCATACATGTATATTATACAAACAGCAATTGAGACTTTGAGTTGGTTAATACATATTCGGTAGTCTCAACATACAGTGTATATGTTGTCATGCATAAAACCATTTTCTCAAGAGGGACAAATGGTCTAAATATTTTAGTTTTGCTGTAATTCTTTGCGCTTGAATCAATATCTTCTTTTGTATGTGCATCTATCTGTATAGTATGTATGTTTAGTATATAATGCATTCCAATATAGCTTAGATAAGCAAGTTTAATGTGATAAACTACTTGCTGCTTTAACGCCTCGGTTACTGTTAATGTTTGTTAACATTATAATCATCAGTTTGTAATACATATTTCATATTAAATTTTGTTATCTGTATGATGTCATAAAATGCCAGAAAAGTGTTAACATGTTCTTTATTGTTGATTTTTGTGATTTCTCAAATATTGACAACATGCTATTGAAGCAAAATATACACATTGAAATATAAGACTTAAACATTGCAATTGCCCTGTATGTTTATTCTAGTTGACAAGTTTATGTTGTTGCCAAACAAATAAGAATAAACATGTTAAAACAGTTAAATCCAGTGTATTCGTTTGTTAACTAGTTTTTTCATTCGTTATCAAGCTATATAGAATGATGATTGCACTGTATTACCTACAAGTCTAGAGGTAGAGTGTCTGCCTGTAGCAGGATGGGTCAAGGGATCGATCCTCCACAGTGCAAAACATTTTATGGGCCATTTTCCATTACAGCCAGTGATACATGACTGGTTTATCAAATTCCGTAGTGTGTGCTACCCTAAAAGACCCCTTGTTTTTTTTCAGAAATTAGCCCATGTAGCGGCGACAGCGGTTTCCTCTAAGACATTGTGTCAATATAACCATGCGTCTGATGTCCAATAACTGCTGATTAATAATCAGTGTTCCAGTGGCGTCGTTAAACAAACTATCTTTATTACCTGAGGTACAGCATAATGAGGTTCATATTTATCATACGATTTCCTTTTGAGGAAGTATGCTCAACCAATCCAAAGATAATGCCATTCCAGCTCTAATGGAGTGCATGCTTTGAACATAAAACAGAAGAGACTTCCCATTCCAGTACTTATGATCATGTGTTTTAAAGTGGTGATCTTTCTTAACCAAGTCACATAAAAACAATCGTGCTTTAAATTTTTATTAAATATTAATAATTTAAAATAATATTAATATTGTGTTTTAAAGGTTTTTTTATATCTTGTTTTCAAATTCCATGAAAACAATTTGCTGAACACTGCACTGAAAATTCATTGTATACCCAAGTCGACAAAGTCCAAAAAAACACCCAAATATTTTCAATAATTAATAACAGTACTGGTTAAAATACTCTGTACTTTCTATAATTTAAAGGCAACACACTGTCTTGTCTGTATAGTGGCATAAGAATTGGATAGCAATAAATGTTCATAAAGTCGTCTATTATTTGGGACTTTGTAAAATTTCTGGTACTATGATCATGTATGACATTGACTTTGAACTGAGTGTTTGACAGTACAGATCATAAACACGGTTAATTTGCCATTCATTTTTATGGATGGCCATGTTGGTAAAGTGGTTATGGTCTTGGACTGTCAAACACCACGTGAATCGGTGCAACAGGTTCAGTTCACACTTGTGCATATTTGTGTTTTTTCATCTATTTACTGATCCCATTTTCATTTGATATTTTCTTTTACTGCATGAAATCCGATGAAATAAGTCATAAAGGTTACTGGTATTACATGCAACATTTAAAACTTTTATTTACGTAAAACATAGTCATTCCATGTTGATCTATAAACAGGTTCAGATCAAATTAAATAGACAAATTTTTTCACTTCTTTTAATTAATAAAACGTGAATAACAATCTGTTAGGTGGAAAAACATCTTGTTCTCAATTGTTCCGTCATTTAGAAAATCCACACGGCCAGACTATGGACTATGGTTTCCATACATTCCACAATTTAGAAGTCTATGGTATCCAAAAACAGAATGTGGATGATAAAACTGAATACTAATTTGCAATGCCGATGTCGTTCATGATATGAAATAAAGTACATTTAATAATTTTCAACAATTATCTGTTATGTTCGTCTTTATTCGCCAAATTATAAAGCAAACTTGTTGAGATTTAGAGATTGCTTTTGACATGCAAGTCTTTTGGGTAAATTGCTATCTTTTCGCTTACCCGCATATCATCAAAAATATTGTATTCACTACAATATTTGTATATCGCCTACAGTCGTCAACTGTGAGTATTTTCCACACCAGATGGCATCATTGGAAGCTTGACA
Source organism: Melanodrymia aurantiaca (assembly GCA_032355825.1). NCBI lineage: Eukaryota > Metazoa > Mollusca > Gastropoda > Neomphalida > Peltospiridae > Melanodrymia > Melanodrymia aurantiaca. Next base: position 7,359 of record JAULBR010036331.1, read on the forward strand.
ATCATTAACCAAGTCCCCGCGAGAAGTCCACTCGTACCTAGAGCCCACGTGGTGTACGAGCTGCCTACAATAAACAACGCAGTGTTCAGCGGAACGGTGAATACCACAGCCTTTTCCGACAGTATTTTGTCTTTCCACAGAACACCCCACAACACTACGTACACTGGCCATGACACTATGGCTATTAACATTTCCAGCACTCCGCAGAGTGTTTTTATTATTCCCGTTTCCACGAATATGCTGTTCCGACACAGAGACGCGACGGTCAGTACACAGAGTGAACACATGATGGTCGGAGTCATATGATTGTCTTCGTCAAGATTGTGCAGTAGTCGCATGTCTTTTTGGAGGCAAAACAATATCAGACTTGAAGCACAGCACTGAAAGAAAAACAATATCACACATGAAGTTATAGCATAGAAAAATAAAAACAATATCAGACTAAGTACAGCACAGAAATAAAAACAATATCACACTTGTAATACTGAAGTAAAAACAATATCAGACTTGAAGGACAGCACTGAAATAAAAACAATATCAGACTTGAAGCACAATGCTGAAATAAAACAATATCAGACTTGAAGTTCAATACTGAAATATCAGACTTGAAATGCAATACCGAAATAAAAACAACATCAGAATTGAAGCACAGCACTGAAGTAAAAGCAATATCAGACTTGTAATACTGAAATAAAAACAATATCAGACTAAATACAGCACAGAAATAAAAACAATATCAGACTTGTAATACTGAAATAAAAACAATATCAGACTATTTAAGCATAGCAAAAAATAAAATAAATATCAGACTTGAAGCACAATACTGAAATGAAAACAATATCAGACATGAAGCAAGGCACTGAAATAAAAAATAATATCAAACTGAGCACAGCAATGAAAAACAACTACGGTTGGAATTACCCTCATCGTTTTGTATTCCTTGCGTACATTCTAATTGCAGGTAAGAAAATGAAAAACTGAATATCAACACTTACCCACATATCATGAAGGAACCCTTCTGGCCCCTGTACACAAGCCAGGAGAAATGCTGCGATCGTGGATATATTTCCTATTAAGGGAAGTACAGAAAGTGTCTTCTCGTCCTTTTGTTTTGTTATCGGCAAGTCGTCTAAACCCTAGAATTAACAAACACATTAATAATCATCTACACATTTAACTCTTAAGAATTGAACTTGATAATTTTTTACGTTCATGCCATAGTGTGTAAAGCGGTTTTGTTGGTTCGTACTTGCATGAACATAAAAAATTATCAAGTTCAATTCTTATAATTCCAAATGTATAACTTTGTCACTAATGGAAGGTCTTTGACATAAAAGTCGAACTCTATTGTTCAGCTATTTACTATGTTGTTAACGTGAATTCATACACAGCGTTAGAGGAATTCCCTTTCATGTGATTCGGCTTTTCCGTTAATAACGAATGATATATTTAGATTCTTACAGAGATTAATACAATTTCTTTTAAATGTTTGCATTAAATGTCAATACCAACTAGAAACATGTATAATTGAACATAAACAAATAATGTAAACAGTTAATTCATTAAATGTAAGCGATAATAAAAACATTTGAATCAATCTATTTTGTGTATGGTGAAGTGGTTGATGTATGAATATTTAACTACAAATTTGTGCCGCCAAAACATAAAATAGCATAAGAAAGTCACATCTTTATACGAAAACTCACCTTTTTACATGATAGCATCTTAAGAACAATGCTTGCACAAGCTGCAATAACCATCATAACCTTAAGAACAGGAAGTGACATCACAGCTTGAGATGGGTCCATGAAAACTATGTCAAGAATGACCAATGGAAAGAACGACAGTCCCAGCAAAACATACCTGTAATAAACCAATCATTCCATCAATGATGATCATCCAAAATACTGTCACTAACATTACAGTGCACAATAGAATATACTGAGATTACATAGCCATACTCTGATAAAAATCCTAGTTCCCGAGAGTGTTAGGGGTGTCCGGGTTCATGCTCCTCTGGGATATTTTGTAGTTTGAATGGTCTAGAACACTATTTCCTGGCATCTGGAGAATAACATTAGCAACATATTTTGATAATGAAAGGCATGCTATTATCTTTAGGATTCTCAGAGGGGCAGAAGCTACCTTGTTCCCTTCAAACACCCACCCTCCCACCTCAATAGGGTATGGCCCTGGATTATTATACGAGTCAGCATGTCAGAATCCTGGTCCGAGTTTCCTAAAATTGATATTGTACACACATAACTTATCAAATTTGTAATAATATTATGTTATTTATCAAAACAAGTATCTGTTAAAACCTTAGAAAATAATCGTTTTCAATAACTGTATTTAGTTTTAAAAGATTTGTTTACACTGTCATTAAGTTCACCAAAATGCAAGTATGTCACATGGGAAGCATGTTATGGCAGTGGGGTGGGAGAGGGGAGGGTGGTGTTTCAAATATGAACATAGCAGACTCTAATGGGTTCTAAAATGAACCTAGCAAACCCTATTGTCTACTTTTTCACCTTGTAGTCTAATATTGCACTCTAAAAATTGTCTCTTTGCTCTTGCAGTGGGGTTGGAGTGGGAGGGGGTGTTCATCTGAATCCCCCAAACTCCTCCAGCTTACGTCCATGTATATACATTCGCAGGTTACAACACAACTGTGCATTAAAACGTGATTTGTAAATTTAACCATTCGTGTGTGATAATACATCATTGCTTGTTTAAAATCCTCTATAAAAGCCAAACAAGAAATGATATAACAACATGTTGGGAGGCAAAATCTTACACTTGTTTGATGGTTCGCTCGATGATATTAGAAAAATATTCAGCCTTGAAGTAGATGAGACACAACAAGAACATTGAACCGTTGGCGACGGTGTAGAATACAAGTTGTAATTCTGAACGAATATCACCGTACAGCTGAAAAAGAAATTCATTATATTTTATCAAAACAATATGTTAAAAAAATAATAAATCCAAGTATTTCTGAATTGTTCACAAATAACAATAGCTCATTGAATGGTAGTGAATTATCATTAAATGGAAATTTGTAGCGTAACAATGCATGAATGCATTGTAATCGAAGTTTGTATTCTGATGCATAATTTAACAAATGTAACGAAATTTTCAATAAAAGTACCCTAGAAAAATGGTCCAGATTATATACCCTAACTTATACATGTGCTATCTTTCTACCAACAAAAAGTGTCTGAATGTTTCATCAGTGAAATACTATCATCATCAGGAGAATGAAAAATAGAAATGGATTACAGGTAACTGCTAGATTTAACATTAAATAGTAGACGTTGTGAATCAAGTACCTGTATAACAAGCATGTAACTAGAACAGAAGCCAGCAGTGAAGGACATTACAATCACAGAGGTTGTTGTCAACTTAACGTCTGTGGATAAAATGCCCGTCAGAAGAAGTAAACTGACTATTTCTCCCCACTGGAATAATGATGATCTGCAAATAAAACATTGACTTGTTAAAACACATGTAACTACCATAATGTAAAATGTTGTCAGCCATATACAAATTGATACATGCATATGACATTTTTAAAAACACAACTCTGGGTTGCCATGGTAACTCTGGATAAATTTGTGTTGGTATGATTAGCAACACCACTCGAACACATAGTCTACTCTTGCAGCAAGGGATTATTCACGACAATTTTTTTACAGACAGGATAGTACACACCATGACCTTGGACATCATTGATCACAGGCTGGAACAGTAAATAGCCTAATGGCTTTGAGGAGGATCGATCCTTCAACCTAGCAAACCTCAGGCAGACACTGTGATGCTGATCTGCATCTTGCTGTTCTAGCTACATCATCATATTTAGTTAATCTTCTATTATTATTTTTATAGACAAATGTTTAGCAATTTACTATATATAAACCACAAAACAATAAGTATTTCTTTTCATTTGGTTTTCTCATATTAAATGTATGTATATAGATTATATTTTAATAGCATTACAATTCCATCCATCATTAAAAATCAACCACCCGCCATGCGATAAATCCTTTTACTGCTCTAACTAATAGATTCGACACTTTCCTGTGATCAACTTACAATGATAATGTCATTTCTGGCCGGATACCAAAGACACACGCACCAGCTAGCAGCATAAGCAGAGCTATTTTATTCAAATCAGAAGACATCTGTGCGTGTACTTGAGAATACAGTATCGTGATCAACCCACCAGTCACAAACCAGAGACCTGAAAAGTGCAAACACCATAGATGTGAAAACAAACATACAGGTAATCTGTACAATTGATTACCGCGACTGGTTCAAACTAACAATGCGTAACACACCATAGACCTGATGACAAAAGTTTGTTATTGTATGTTAATATTTTTGTCGTCAATCTACGATGATTTTCAGTATTTGAGTTTGTCAGATACTATCCTTGATTAAACTAGACTTGTTATAATTCTTACAAGGTTTGTTGTATTTTTATTAGAAATTAAATACTTTACAGATTTATATAAGAAATAATAAACAAACTGAATAGTAATGTTAAACCTTTAGCTTCTCCCCGACTAGGTTTCCCAATAGACATACGTAATATACATAACAATTATCCATAGACATACTTACTTTCAAGTACTGCAATATTGTTTTTATTGTAATAATCACAACAGTAGAGATTGAAAGGACAGGACGTTCTTACCAACTAACTCAATATCCGCAGGACGCTGACTCCACAGATTTTCACAGATCAGGGAGAGGACTGGATACGTGTTTAGTGCTAGTGACAACAGCAGCAAAACAAGATTTGTGAATACCTGCAATCACACACAAGACGTTCACTACAATATGATAAATCCACATGATGCAAAATACAGTCAACTCTTTTCATAACTGAACATACTCTTCTTCTAATAACAGCAAGGGATCTTTTATATGCACTTTCCCAGACATGATAGCACACACCATGGCCTTTGATTGACCAGTTGTGGATGACTGGTTGGAACAAAAAGTAACCCAACAGGACCACTGATGAGGATAGATCCGTTGACCTATCAAACCCCAGGCTGACGCTTTTGTGCTACTTCATTATAACAGCATAACGAGATACAATTAGAATTTAATGCAAATGTATTCTTTTTAGCAATATTAAATTTCAGCAATAACTCTGTTTGGTATTAACATACGTTTCAGATGCATTGTTTGTTTTTCACCATAGCAGAGAAACTTACTACTGAGTAGAGTGTAATGGATATTTAAGGACCGTCATAAATGCCAATGTTTTTCACACGCAAAATTAAAACTGTTTTTAATTCATTAATTAGATCCATTAAAGTTAACTATAAAATAAACTCAGAAACTACTCACCTTTGAAGAGTGAATTTCTTCCATTGATTCATATACAAATGTCTTAAGTAAAACAAAGACCAAGAAAAACACACAAAAGTAGTTCAGTAGAGTTATCTTCTCGTGTGTATTGGAAAGCTCGGGTAGCAACACTGTGATGACTTTAACGAGATGGATCGACGAGCTAACCAGCACCGCTCTCTGTGATATCTTCTCCGACACACGTAATCTACAAACAAACACACATTCTGTAAAATAATCTCACTTAGTTACAAATGGAACATAATTTTATGAAAAAGTCAGGATATTTAACTAAAACCAATTTACTATTATTATCATTATTATTATTGGTTATTTGAGAGAAAAAAAAAAAAAAAAAAAAAAAGCCTCAATGAGTTAAGTAGGCGTCATTGTGAAGATCTCAATATACAGATTACTCACCTATATAACATATATAAAGCTAATACACCAACTGTCACACAGACAGAAATACTGTACAGTTCCGACTGTAGCAAAGAGATTACTCACCTATATAACATGTATAAAGCTAATACACCAACTGTCACACAGACAGAAATACTGTACAGTTCCGACTGTAGCAAAGCCACTTCACACACAACGAGCACTGAAAAATGATAAATTTACACAACTGTATGTAATGACTATGTTAAAACACTGTAAAATTCTCAATTATATATCTAACCAATCACTTCATGAAAAGGTTATGATGCCCAGTTAGAAAGTGTCGATATAACTGTGCATTTGACATCCAATAATCGCTCATTAATAATCAATATGTTACAATGATTTCATTAAACAAACTTTATCTGTAAGGAGCAGAAGGAATCTCAAATTGTTAGCCTACTATCTGAATAGTTAGGTTTGCTAAGTATTAAAAACGGTGAGGTACCGAGATGCTAAACTGAATCTGGTATAATATTGAGATGATACTTACCAAAGGACTGAAGACAAATGAGAAATGATATCAACTCCTTGCTGCTGTGAGTGGCAACATAAAGACAGGATAAACACAGCAGAAAATTGACTGTCAGAAGAACAAAGAATACGTTGATATGGATGTTATTCAGGAGATAGTATCTAAGTGGTCATTAAGGAACATACATTACATAAAAAACAACATATTTGAATACTAAGGTAACAAAGTTAAACATTGACTGTTAGAAGGACAAAGAATAAGTTGATATGGATGTTATTCAGAAGATAGTATCCAAGTTGTCATTAAGGAACCTGTAGTGTATTACATTAAAGAAACAGCAACATTTAAAACCAGTGTTCTAACAGTTGGGTTAAAACTTAAGCTCTAACATTATACGGCTTCATGTAATACCTTGAAGTGTAAGTAAATAACAGATGTGATGTTATAATTTGAGTAGAGTATTTATAAAGTCATCCCACCGACATTGGTTAATGTTTTGTGAAATTGGACCCAGGTCTTTAAAGAAATGGTTTTTATTACTGCGCGATCTTAGAAATAGGGTCGTCCATAGGTCAGGTTTCACAGTATTGTATTGGAATCTTTCTTTTCCTCATTGTTTGTGATACATCACTTTTGTTAGTTTTGAGAGATAAAGAAAAGGAATGATGGTTAGTTATTGTAGAAGTAGTAATTTGATAAAGGATACTTTAGTTGCCATGGCAATACAGATATCCAATAGGAATGAAGAGATGCCAGACCCATCATCAAAAGCAGAGATGCCAACTACAAAAGAAAGGGAAGACATTACTCAAATTTGTTAATGGCTTACAATAAACAAATTTAACCATATTATTTAGAATTAAAAAGCATGATGGACCAGTATGCAAATAGAGATGAAAAGTCAATAACAGAAAAAGCCACTCAGCTTAAACTTTGACACAAATTTCATTCTTAAAAAAACAGTCTGAAATCGCAAACTTGGTGAAGTTAACACTAAAAAAGGTAAAAATAATAATTTCTATTTGGATAATAATTTGACAATATTTAAAATCATGTGGTGTTAGCAAAATAACTTTCTTCTAAAATAATAAATTTTCTTTAAGAGATTACACAAATAAAAGAGTGTTTTCTCATTAACGCACCAATAGAAGATGATAAGAAAAACAATTAAAGCTAGTACCCAATATTTTCTGTGACTAAGGAACAACCCGAGAATAGCAAAAGCGACGATACAGACAGGAAGCCAGGGGAGGAAATGTGATGAAAGGTTAAACTTCTGTAGCACGGGAAACAGCAGCAACGTCGCAATCATCCCACTGGTCCAACGAGCACGGATCACAATCGTATACTGCCAACCTGCGAATACAATCTCATTTAGTAAAAGACAATCGTATACTGCCAACCTGCGAATACAATCTCAGTTAGTAAAAGACAATCGTATACTGCCAACCTGCGAATACAATCTCAGTTAGTAAAAGACAATCGTATACTGCCAACCTGCGAATACAATCTCAGTTAGTAAAAGACAATCGTATACTGCCAACC
>JAULBR010036440.1:0-15182 GCA_032355825.1 Melanodrymia aurantiaca
ACTAGGAGTGAAAACAAGTAGGTCGGAGATTCTCCTATTAGAGGAGGAAATTTACAACAGAATAAAACAAAATGGCGCCCATTTTCGGAAGCACATTGCAGAGAAAACGGAAATTTGTTTTACTTGAAATAAAAGACTACATGCCTTAATAAAGTAAGCCTGTCTATTCCATGCTATGTACCGCAACAAAACTATATATATTCCACCACCACCAACGACTTTAGAAACAATCTCTGTATCTTCAATAAGATTACAACTCCAACCAGATAGTATCAAGCAGTTCGTTTCAAATATTAATCGAAAACAATTTCCTGACATCATATTTCCATTACTACTGGGAGAAAGACGATAAATTCGCTATCATCTACTCGACATAAAGAGGAAGCATTCGTTTGGCAATTACTTGAAAGATAAAACCAAGTTCTGCTTAATGTTACGCCGCATGTCAAACATTCCACAGACATACAAATACAGAATACATGAATGTACATGCTTGTAATGACATTTTAATTCTGACTATTTCTTGTAACAATTTAAATTATACCAAAACAATATTGACAAATTTAGAAACGTTGATAAGTCTACAACGCGTTGAAAAGGCTGCACAATATTAACAAACATATTATGACATTGACAAGACATAAAACGTTAACAATTTTACAAATAGTCAACACAGTGAAATAATTTCGACAAGAAGCAGTAATAACAAGTCTACATAACATTGACTAGTCTACAAAAAAACAAGTGTAGAAAACGTTGACAAGCTACCAAACGTTGACAAGCTACCAAACGTTGACAAGCTACCAAACAAAATTACCAAATGTTGACAAGGCTATAAAACGCCGAAAAGGCTAGAACACGTTGAAAAGCTAGAAAACCGAAACGGTGGCAAAACGACAAGACAAGACAAAGTCTAAAAGATGTTTCACGAATGTGTCAAATTCCAGGCTGAATTATAAACTGACTGTAGCAGTGAAAAGCACATAACTGTTCACTTACGTAAATAGCTCAGCACGTGTTTTACACGGTAACGAGTCGTATACTGTCAAACGGTTTCATTAGCGTCGTTTTACACTTCTCTAAGTAGTCGAGAGAAATACTAAACTTATTCCCTTATTAACTGTGAGAAAGTTATATTTGCAAATGGTATAAACACATTTCATACTGGGAGCGCTGGATTGCGAGTTATGGAATTAAATGTCAACAATTCCATTCTTTTGGGTCTGTTGTCAATTAAGTAAAATGTGAATTGATGGAATTTTAACCATGTCGATGTACATTGACGATGGTCACAATGAAAAACTAATGGTGATTGATTCAGCATTATTAGTTATAGTTAGTTATAACCTATTTACGTACTGGTACCCAAAAATGTTCAAATACGTCTATCATGGTAACGCAGTTGATCTGCCTCGACTGCCTATCCAGGACAGAAGTTAGTATGAGACAGGAAAACGACTACTAGTAGCAAGGATCTTTTATATGCACTGTTTCTCGGACAGGACAGTACGTACCACGGCCTTTGTTAAACTAGTTGTAGACACTGGTCGGTGTAAGTGGAAGTACACCTACCCATTGAGCCATACGGAGCACTCTGGGTTGGATTAGAAATATGTCACGAATGGGATTCGAATGCAGTACCTACCAGTGTTAAGCCCGATGCATTAACCACTTCACCACGGAGGCCGGTTCAGCATTGTGACTGCTCAGCGTTTAAATATTACATGTATATCTCTCCTGTTATATTAGTCTGTGTTTTCCTTTCTCTCTATAGATTTCAGACTGGCTATTTAATACACTGGCTGGCTTGAATCATCCTATCAGCTGACAAGAACATTATGTGACATTTTGGCAGAGGCTGATTTAGTTAGTACAAAAGGTAATATGAGATAGACGTAAATATTCACGGGTTATAATATTACTATATTCTATAGATTCTTCTTTGTTTTCCATTTCTTTCACCGACTTTACCTTTATATTCTCCCTCACCCAGCATTAACTGAAACTTACCCAATGCTTAATTCTGGACTTGTCAAATCACCACAGGCTCCAACCTAAAATCTTCGGACGAACTTGACCATCGCTGAGCCACCGTCACCCAGTAATAAAATCCATGTTTATGACGATCGTTAACCGTGACATGAGATAAACACTTTGTTGGTTTAGAATCACTAAAAATAATTTCATTTTCGTCAAGTAACAAGCACAAGGGATCCAACTAACATACTTTTTGAACATTATATTTTCGCCGAGAAAATTTAATTTTCGGCAAGTATCAAAAACAACCATCAGCGTTTGAACCAAGTAATGAAAGTAAAGTTTGTTTTATTTAACGATGCCACTAGAAACAGATCGATTATAAATCAGCGGTTATTGGATGTCAGACGCATGGTTATATTGACACATTGTCTCAGAGGACATCCGCTGTCGCCGCTTCATGGGCTACACTTTCCGAAAAACAGCAAGGGGTATTTTACGTGCACTATCCAATAGATAGGATAGCACACACACACCACGCAATTTGATAAACCGGTCGTGTACCACTGGCTGGAACGGAAAATAGCCCATAAAATGTTTTGCGCTATGGAGGATCGATCACACCAAATAATACGCCATCAATGAATGAAATACAAATCGACTGCGTTTGGCTAAACTGTGACATACACATATCCATTGAAGGTTGATGCATGCCTGCCTTGGTTACAACCCCTGAGTGTCCGGAGTGGATACTGACCGGCCAGTGCAGGGTCAGACACTGTACAACATTATAGTTATACTAATCAATATCATACAACTGAATACCCGCCTTCTAGCGCAATGCTTAACACGTCGGACTCTAGACTGGTAGGTACTGGGTTCGAATCCCATTCGTGGCATATGGAATTTGAATCCCAATGCCGCCTCACGTGCCTGAAACTTAAGTAGATATAAGCACGTAAATAAGTTATAACTAACATACCCAAGCGCAGATGGAGTATATGTCATGATAAGCATATCTCTTTGCCACGTTCTGAAATATAGATGAACCATTTGACTGTTCCATTTAGTATACGATCTAGTTGTCTTGTGACCTTTATCTTTGTCACAGAGAAACTGTGCACTATATGGTAATGATGACTTCGGAAATATAACTATCGATGTATAATACCGATCGAGCTAAAACAATATAGGACAAGGTGTTCTATCTAACGACACCTTAGCACGAAAACAGAAATCGGCTATTGGGTGTAAACAATAACAAGATAAAATGCGATTGTGCAATTTATAATAAAACTATATGATTGCTTTTTTTCAGTCGACGGCATATCTCTGCACTAGGCCGGTGCAACTCGTTGTAAGTACGTTTGTTTTGGCTAGTGTTTTCACACAAACGATGACCACACGTGTAACAAGTGAAAGTATAGCAAGTAGCGTAATGCATCAGATATTATCTGTGTTAAAACTCCATGATGGGTCACATCGAGAAACAGCATCCATACACCTGTTTGAAAGGTTGTATCAGTCCATGCATAGTATCACTCTGATGACATAACGAACAAACCATAAAGTATGTCACCAGTTGTCGTACATAATTATAGAGACTGTATGCTGGGGCAGATGGAATGTATGAAACATATGTTCTATAGTCTATTATTTTCCATAGAATATGAACTCCTTAACACATCCCACCACCCAATTAGGGCCTACAAAACTACGTTTTTCACCAACATGCCAGAGAGCAGACAGTTTGATGTTGGACAGTTTGTTATTATTGAAAATATAATTAGTGAAATACAAACTGTGCTGACAGAAATCTTTTAAATGTCTTATTATAAATAGCACGTCCCTATTCTTACAGGTAAATTCATGTTCGTCTGAAGAATGTTAATGTTCTAAATACAAGTGGGTTTCGGTTTGTTTTTATGAATATAGAAAGAACACCGACATTGAATGGAAATTAACGGTGAAATGTAAACAATAATATCATTTTTATCTGTAGCTATAGAACCATCTTCATTGCCGATTCGATTTGAGGCACTAATTTGGTAATAAAATTTCGATATTCTTTAAGTTACAAAAGGTTTTCATTTCAGCCTAGTTTATCCTTCCCTTCCATACAGGTAACAGTAAAATAGTAAAACGTAACACCGTACTAGGTGAGTTCAGTGGGTTGGCCACGTTCAATCCTGACCGTACCATGTTTAGATGTCCGACTGTTATGAAGTTTTTGAAAGGGTTCCTCAGTCCTCCCACTAGCACATTGTTTTCCTTTACTCATCTGCTGGGTAAACGCAAATACGCGTGTTAATGTGGTCTGTACAATCAACTCATTTACGTGAGGAGCAAATTGTTCAGTTATCACATTGACACTTTAGGATGTGACTTTAAACCACAGCGTATAACAACCATGAGAGTATTATAATTATATATAGTGATTTTGAAACAGCGTCACGGTAACACTAAAACATGTACTACAATTTTATGATTTTTTCACAGAAATGATCTGTTTGTGATTTACGTAAAAAAATATTGAGATAGGACATGCACTGATTTTAACAGTCTCAAGCCTTATAAGACGAAACATGCATGCTGGTCTATTCTCTGTAGACCGGGCTGCCAACCTGCCAACATTCACAGTTTACATCTCCTACATCAACTCTTGTGCAGAGAGATATGAAGACAGCTTCAAAGAACGTAATTAAACAGTCTTAATGCAGACGTTTTGTTTAACACTCGTCTAATCGTATTTCACATCTACATGTATGCAGTAAGTGCATCGCGTGCACAAAGTCGGGACAGACCGAAACGCGTCAGTCGACCCGTAACACCCCCGCCCTGTCTGTTGGTGAATCGTTATAATGGTCTTATAGAATAACAATATGTCGTAGTTGAAGACTGAACTATCATTTACAATAGAACCTCTAAACCTTAAATGATTTGACATAATTATAATTATGATTTCCATATAATTAGACAGAAACTTTGTTAATGCAAACGTTTCTGATTCTGATTAACACAGGTGGCTGTTTAATACAGTTGGTTGCTTAATACAGCTAGCTGTATGCCGACAAGACATTTATAAACGGAACTCTTACTATGTTAAATATTGTAACTTGTTACATGTATTTATCAAATAATACATACTTAGTAGATGTGTACGCAGTTATGTCATACGCCAAACATATACCAATAGTTCTCGTATAGATCAGTGACCATGAATTCATTATAACAAATACAGACCTAATATCGTGCTCACTTCTCGTTATAACAGTATATACTTCAAAAATATATTCTTTACAAATTTAATAATGTAGAGAAACTAAAATTTCAACAATCTTACATAATATGCATATTATTAAACTTTATAATTGTATTGTATTTCTTCTAACTTCTGTATTAATTTTCTTGCTCTCTGACTATATTTCTGGTTAGTTGGACGGTAAACGACTGTTGCTAAATAGATATACAAACTATGAATAAACAGTATAAACAACATGCGAGTCAATTTGTTTATGTGATTTTGGGTTTAATTATATACAGTGCAAAATACAATGAGAAATAAATTACATTTGTATAATTTAAAGCATTACGTTATTATTATAGTATAACATAAACATTAATACAATCATTTACACTTGCACATATTAATTAAAAATACATTTTAATAGTCAAAGTCGTTTCTTCTCTGCCCTATACCTCCCAACAAATTACATTTGCCAGAAACGAAACCCCCACACTCTCAACGAGTTACATACTGTTATATACGCATCAACGGCAGTCTAATCCACACTGGGAACTGGTACTTCTATTTGTTTGCGCAATTCCCGGCTTGTACGAAGCACCAACTACCAAACGTCCGTCTTCGCGTAATCTACTGAACGTTGTCAAGGGATCCGCTGATTCGGGGAGGTAAATCTGACTCTTGAAAGCTTCAGTCCCATCCAAGTTATTTCCCCTTATTTGTCGTTCCGCGGATACTGTGACGAGATGGTCTTGAATTGTCACTCGTATTTCACTCGGCTGGTAGTTTACCACGTCTACAGTAACCGTGAAGCAATCTTCCTTGGACGGGAATGTTTCCAATTCGTGGTTGTTACATGCAGCGACTTTGCGTAAGATCTCTTCATCAGCAGCTGCTATCACTTTCATTTCACTTTCAGAGATTCCTGCGTCTATGGCGTCTTCTTCATCTTCATCTTTCTGAACAAACACGAACTCATTTTCAGGAGAACATTTTACTTCACAACATTCGTCTTCTTTATCTATGGTATTTCCAGATTGCACGACTTCAGCGGAAGTCTCTCCAGTAGCCTGTGCGCAACAAGTGTCTGCGCACAGTTCAGTGTCTGTGTGACAGGAATGATCGTCACAAGTGTTCTCGTTCGTCTTGTACACGTCAGACATTGGTAGAGGAACGCAGACATCTGTAGTGTCATCTTCTTGCTGGACGTTGCTGCACGTTGTGTTAGCCTCGGTTATATCTTCAGGTAGTGACACGGACCGCCGATACGCATTGCTCGAACATTTGTTTGTAGCATTTTCACCTTTGCGTGTTTCCTTTTCTTCCTGCGTGTTAATTTTCAATTTGGATTTTTCAACAGTTCTAGCTTTCTTCCATTCGCCTTCTAATAGGAGAAAGCCATTGTGATCAAACTGACACGTGATTGTCGACAGATCAACATCGTGGGAAATTGTGATAGTTTTTGTAATATGTCCCCATACCATGTCTTCATGATGAATGTGAAGAAGAACTTGATCCTTGTTAATCCTAACACTGATATGGTGAGGCGGAAAGTCACTGCAGTCGACTACAGTCTTCCACGTGGGCGGTCTGTGCGTGTCTTTATCCAGCGAGCCGCGTGTTTCACCTCCTTCACACTGTGTACACGTTCGTTGACGTGCAGCTGCCCAACTGGACGTTCGTCTGGCACGAGGACGCGTAGAGAGGAATGTTCCAATAGGGTGAGGTATCTTACCACACGCCCAGTGATGTCCCGAGTTGTGAACACGGTCCATGTGATTGTTCAGCACTTGTCTAAAACATTGACTTTCTACCGGTAACAGAAGCAACATGATGGGTGGTAGACGTACGTGACGATACTTCTCGACTTGTTCAAAACTGTGATCAGAATGCGCCTAACGAGAACTCTTTATATACGCTGTGGTGCGCGGGCCGAATTTACGAGAAACTTCTAGAACGTGCTAATGTTTACAGAAATTGCGTCACACAAGTACTGCGCAGGCGTCACTCTATAATTAGCAAAGGGGCGTGTCGTTTTAACTGCGTTTCTGACTTTCAGAATGATTCGGCTTATTATATCTGTATACATACAAGTCTTGTACATCTATTATCAATTTAACTGTCAGCGTTTTAGAAATATAGTATATGTAAAATGTACAAATAGCTAACCAACAGCATTAAGAATACATTGGACTACGTTTATTGCAAATATTAGCAATACATGTGATCTTTCATGCTGCGTGGGTCGGGGTGTGGGTTGAGAAGGTAGACGGGAGGGGAAACACTAGAAGCATACACACAATAAATAAATACACACACGCACGCATGCACGCACGCACACACATTATAGTTTAACTGTTTAATTACTCGAGAGAAAGAAGAAATCGATTTGTTGGATCCTGACACAGGCGAATGGGGAAACCCCCAGCTATTCTATTTTTAGTATCAAAACACCGTTCAGTGTATGGATTGGTGCGATGGCGGCTTAGGCCTAGTAACTAGTAGTAGATATAACTTCGTAGTTTATAAATTGCATCAGAAATAGTTCGACATTATCTCGCTGTGATATTACAAGAGGAAGGAAAAGAATAAGACGACTGCAGTTAAACGATGTATCGACAAATACTTCCACGAGTGTTGAGAGAATGTCGCACAGCTGCTCCTGTGTCATGTCGGGGAATCCACGTGAGGTTTTCAAAACACAGAATCTCGCCCTGGCAGAGTTGGTTTGAAGAATTTCAACGTACGCCGTTCAAAGCGTGTGACGGCGCCTTTAAGAACATGGCTAGCACAATGGAGAGAATGGTTCCCCCTGGCTGGCCTGGCTGGCCTGGCTATGTGGTCAAATCCGGTGGACGGAGCTGTTTCGCCGAGGAGTCGACGGCCGAGGTACGTGCACTGTAGTTTGGTTATTATTATTACACTAAGACCAAAACAAATATATAGAATATAGGCGTGTTTACGGTAACCCTACCTACCCTAAGGGAGCATGTGTTTTTCAGACGTGTTGGTTCAAACTATGTTTTACCACATACTTTGTTAAATTTCATGTTTGTTCACCCCACCCCCAACCCCACGGTTTGTGATCTTCCTACGTCACTCACTATAATATGTATAATATGTATCATGATCGTGTGTGGTGAAGGTCGGGGTGCGGGGTTCAGTGTTGTCTTTTAATGTAATACTTAAATTTATGTTAATTATTATCATAAATATGGACGAATGGTAACTGAAAATAAGTGTAGAAATATAAATAATGTCAGATCTGAAAGCGACACTATGATTTGTTTTATTGTCACACACATATGAAACTATTTATTATTGAATGTCTGTTTATTTTCGTCACTAAACAAATACCAGTGCATGGTCAATGACAGATACATCAAAGACTGTAGTATGTGTTATCTTGTCTATGTACAGGACAGTACATATGTACGACCCCCTGCTGGGAACTGGTAGAGTGCTATCTTGTAGTGGGTGTGCTCTACGGTGTTTTGTCTGATACCATGCATGTGTAGCCTTGTGTTTTAGATCTCATTATTATAGCGGGTGATATATTAAATATACACCCGACTGAGTTGGAGAAGTACTAACGTCTTAGGATAATGGAGTATTTTATAATTAATAACATTGAACTCTTCTACATTTTCTTACTTATCGACATCTGTATATCCAGTGTGTTATTATGGTTAACGTTCAAATGGTTATCGTAGCTTAATATGGACTTTTGGCTAAACTAATTGCACAACGGTTCATTTTCCTCCGATTATTTATAGCGAATTTCAGCGAACAATTTATCATCTAGTCGGACCTATTTGCTATAGTGTATATGTAGTAGTGTTGATATAAAGAGCTCCTACTGGCTTCAGCTAGGGGGAACTTCTCTTTAGCTCAGTTCGTAAAGCACTTGACTCTCACACAGAGGGTCCTCAGTGGAGGTTGTATACGTTTGTTACATATATATTCTGTATTATGAATTTCTCTAATCGGGTTTTATTGATATGTAATAAAAGCGGAGAATAATGTATTCGTTGAATCGTATTGAACTGATTTCAGGTGAAACACGATAACAAATCGTTTCAAGTGAGAGTGGACGTGGACCAGTTTGAGCCTGATGAGGTGACCGTCAGACTGACGGACAACCGACTGGTCATCAGCGGACGGCACGAGGCGAAACCCGACAAACATGGCTTTGTATCGAGAGAGTTCACAAGAGAATTCATCATTCCCGAGGTACACACCCAAAGACACCGCTCACTGTTAATTATATGACGCTACCTGTCAGTATGCAATATGTGGGACCTGCTTGGGAACATAGCAACCAGTCAAGTACTCTGAACAATGGCCGAGAAACTAGTTTATTGCATCATGTTTATATATAACTGAAAACAAAGCGCTATGCAGTATTTGAGATATTAGTTTGTGTTCTGATTTCTCAGTATACATATCCATCACACAATTTGTTACTCCTCCTTTCCATTACCGGCAGCACCTGTAATGAATGAAAAAGAATTCAATTCTTTAAAATGTTAATAACCTTTTACCTCCTTGAGATTAGCCCCCGAGTTCGTTTTTCAATATGGGATTACCTATTTGAGATAATCTTGATAAACTAGAAACATTTTACACTTACAGAATGAAACGGAAGTCAAACTGGTATGTCATGGGCGTCGGAAGATGCTAGCAACTTGGGGGTAGGATGGGGGACACCGGGGTTGGCACCATGGACAGGGAAGCCTTCTTAATGTTGGTTCCGCAGGGAAGTCTGGATTCTCCCCCAGAAAAAAATGATATGAATAAAATGTTGTGTTATATAATATATAGTTAGCACGTATTTATTCGGATTTATGTCTACTGTGGATTGATATTATACCACTTGGTTTAGCCGCCAGAATCCTGTAACGTGTTCACTTCCAATGACGTGTTGTTTGTGTGTTTGCAGGATGTTGATTTGAAGAGTTTAGCATCACGAATATCACCTGATGGTGTCCTGGTGGTTGACGCCCAGGTGAAGGGTGCTCCACGGCCTGTAGAGATTTCTATCGAGATCGAACGCGATCCACACACGAAACCAGATACCAAGGACAGGAGCTAAAGATGAAGTTGATGAACTTGTACTCTATACTTTGATCATAATTCTATTATATTCCTATCTTCAACGAATGCAAAGCAATTGGAATACTTGTTTTCTCTTTCTTCTTGTATAGGGCCTATTCCATCTTTGCAATATTTTCGTTAAGATATTTTGTGATTTCTACTTTCATTAATACGCATTAGCGGCATTAGCTATTATACATTGTTGTTTTTGTGTTCGTTAAAAGCAATGTCTATTACTCAGCTTTCAGTAGATCTGTATTATAGTTAATATCTTATTCTAACACAACTAACATGTAACCCTATTTTTCATTGGTTAGTTTTCTGTCAAATCGGACTATCTATTTAACCAAAAACCAAGACGAAATGGGCCATGTCTACTAGTATTCCCAGATCAATAAACTAATTAAAACATGATCAGTGATTATTTCTTACTTAGCCGATATTTTTTGTTTTTGGTTTTAGGTGGTGGTTGTTGTATTTTGTTTGTTTTTGTTTGTGTTTGTTGTTCTTCAGTTGTCTTCGCTCTCCCAACAAGCACTGCCGTCATTCCGCAGAAGAGAACTTTATTTCATATTGGTTACAAGTTCTCAGTCCCCTCTGTATTAGTCCATACTAACAACTCTTAGTGGATACTTCAATGGAGATGATCTGCTATCCTACTATTATTGAAACATATAAGATCATCAATAGAGCGGAAATTGAAATTGAACTTCTTTTCTAAATTCCTTTGTTTCAATTTATTCACGTTATTTAGATGTTCTCATTCATATAATGTATAGAGAAACAAATCGGCTAACAGTGGATCACAAACAGCGAATTATTTATAGCTTAACGTCCAGGAAGTACATAAAACAATCATTTCGTTTAGACCATGCATGCACACTGAACTTAGTAGCTGATCTACTTGTCGAGATTTGTAACAAGACCAAGCATGTACTATCATGAAGTACCCGCCACAAATCTGAGATGTAGAAAGAACGGTTGTATACCTATTGTAGAAATAGTGAGTGAACAAGGTAAAATAGTCACTGTCACAGGCCGATATCATGTTCTCCCAGCATAACTCCAAGATCGTCCTTGATGCTTCTAAACACGCTAATACACGACTCTTACATCAAACAGTTGAGACACTAGTAATATAACTGTTGTTGAAGAACCCGCCTTGCGGGGTAGTGATGTAAAACATGTACATGTATGTAAAGCTTTATATGCTTGGTATCGCGAGTAGACTATCGCGATGTATATTTCGTACTGTGTGCACCAAACATGGGCGAATTCTTCAAGTAATCAAAGGCTACTTGATGATATCTCATGTTAAAGAAGTTCGGTACTTGAGAAATCTGATTTCGAGTGCTCCAGTGTAAAACAAGTGGGTTCGTGTAGATTAGTTCTCTACTGAACACACGACACGGGCAGTTCACGGAACTCGGGCCTCACGACCGCTGATTTGCCAACAACTTCCCTTCTCAATGGTTACATATATTGATACTGATCAATTAGTTTACATTCTATATATTAATACCTCTTTAAATGAATTAGTTTATATTCAATAGAATGTCCTTTAAAAAGCCACCGGCTTAACCAGTGTTTGTGAATGTGTTTTGTGAATATGACCGCTATGGTGTTTGTGAATGTGACCACCATGGTGTTTGTTCGTTGAAGGAAACAGAAAGCCAAAACTTACATTCTAGTGGACATTGTATACGTATCTAGCCGGCGATTGACGTGCATAAAAGAATTCAATAAGAGTGGGTCTTATTAATGCACGCGTATCCACATGACAGGAGTTGTTCAGACTGCACCAACAGTGGCGGTGTGTGTCTGTGTGATTCCCACACACTGGTCGCTTGTTCACCCACTCCCGTGGATCACGATCAACAAAACGGACTGATACAATTATTTGTTATGTGAATACTATGGACTAAACGACGATACAAGTTACAACTCAGTGTTTCCAGCCAGTTATGTGCATGATCTAGACTATATATGTGATGGTAACTCAGTTTGTCCGTTATAGTTAACAACAACGTACTAACCGAGATTGTCTTACTCCGTTTGTTCATATTGGACACAAGAACAATGAAAAACACACATTGAAAGCCGTTCGTTTAATGGTGTTAATAGCTCGGATTCACTTAGAAAATGTAATGTGTGTACTCGCAGTACAAATATTGACGTCACAGGAATGATAGTTACATTTGTAATCCTTCACTAGATCAAAGAGGTATCTTCTTCTTCTTGGCGTTCGCTGACTACACTTCGTCATCAAAGAGGTATCACACAGAGGCACAGTGCGCACCTATACTACTGAAATGGATGATCCAAAACGAGAAAAACCCCGAGAAGGGCCGCGAATCCCCGTACGCAGTAATCGTCGTACGATGTTCGTACGGATGTCTGGAATGAACGGAGACAAGTTACCACAACTACGAAATGTTGAGAAACCAGAGTTTAGTAACAAGACGAGGCATTTCAACGGACTTGTGAAGACTCACATGTGGAAGGATGTACAGTTGATGTACAAACACCACGTGATAGCCATGAACGACGTGAAACGCGGTCACGACCAGGTATTTAAGACGCTGTGTAGAGTTACACGGGACAAGCGAGCCGCGCAGAGAGACGAATACGGCAGACGACAGGAAGAGGCGAGAACGAAGTCTGTGTACGGGAGAACACTTATTCTAATGCGAAAAGTCGTAGAGAAATTTCGGAAGAATGTAAAGCGTAAACGAAAGCAAAGAGCCGAGGAGAAAAGTAGTATACTAAGTAACAATACGACCCAGGTCACTGACAGTCGTGGTGGATCGGTCATGTCCGAGGAGAAGGCTTCTCTAATCCCTGACCAACAGGAACGCTTCAATGATACGCGTGTAGCAAAGACAAACACAATTAAAGACGATTTACAGAATAGAGAATCTGATATAAAAACGCAAACGGAATATGCTCAAATATCGGACACGAAGGAATACCATGGCAAAACCAGGAACAAACATACATCAAGAAGTCATAGTGCAGAAAGGAACAAAAATAAAAAGCGACTTTATACTGTGCAGACTGCTGAAAACAGAGCAAGGTATGGTCAATCTATACTCGAAACGGAAGCCCCGAATTCAACAATCAATGCAGATAACGAGAATGCAGCTTTACAAATGGGACGACTTCCTACAAAGGCGATGGAAGTCAGCAAGGAATCTGAACATTACATCCGCTTGAAACGTTCTGGTTCAGAACAAACTGAGTTAACAAAACACAGCAATAACAGACGTTCAGCAGGAGCAGCAGCAGGATCAGGTGGTCGTGTGTCTCCCAGTACAGGACATTCAAGACAAGTCAGCTTTGCCGTGGACACCAGAGAGAGTCCGTCTGAATCCGATACAGATGAACATTCATTGCCACCCGTCAACTTCATGGTGAACCGAGGCAGACGAAAGTCCGTGTTTGAACAACTTGACCCAGACGATGACGAAGATCAAGACGTTGGGTGGTTTACGTGCGGTAATCCACGAAATCTCGCCAGTTCTGGATCACGTGCATCCACGGACAAACAAAGAAGTGTAATGTTTGAGGACGAATCTGAGTGCAGTCTTGACACAGAGGTCACGAGTGTTTCTGAAGCAAACAGCGTACAGAGTTATCTACCCCCTCTGAGGACGAGGAAACTAGCAACTGTGGGTGATCATCCTTTCCATCTTTCCTTACAAGACAACTCAGACAACAGCAAACTATCGAGTGTTAACGGCGCAGACGTGGTTAACGAATCGAGAACATCGACGAACATCTGTAAACAAACGACTGACGAACACGATGTAACCAGACCAAGCTATACTGAAAGACAATCTGGTAATCAGGATCCACGACTTGTTATTAAGAGGAAGGTTGATTTTGAACCGTCACAGAACTCGCAATCAGTTATGCCAAATGAGAAAGATGTTGAAATTTGGTATCCCGTTTCTGTTAAGGAAACAAAAACTTATTTTGTCAAACCTTTAAAAAATTCTAAAAAGGATTCAAGACTTGAAATGAGCGAGTCAAATGAGGTTATAAATGAAACTAGCGAGCCATCAATAACTAAACCAGCAGCTAAACGGAAAGTTGTGCATAAAGAAGAACATGTGCATAAAGAAGAAGATGTGTCGGCTAATATGGCGTGGATTCTGAGGCAGGAAGAAAAGAACAGGAACAGTCGAGAGGCCAGGATTCTTGATAAAGAAGATGTCCGCCATTACAAACTGGTTGCACACAAGTTAGTGAGCGAGCTGGTGAACCGGCGGACAGGACAGTTTGTAGCTCCCAGTCACAAGGAGCTGTACCTGCAGATGAAGATGGAACGCGAGAACCGAGACGACATATTGAGACAGAGAATCAAGATGGCGCACTTCCACAAGACTATCACTCTAGGCTTCGGTAAGCATTTATATTCAGCATTAGCATGGCTATACTCAAATAGTTTGGTTTGTTGTTTAATTAGTACACACGTACACTGTTCATGTTACTACATTGTATAATGACTCAAAACTGGTGAACATGCTAGCCTCGATAAGACATTGGCTGAGTAAACAATGGAACATTTATGGCTGCTGTGGCGTTTAGTAGATTCCTCGTCTGTCAATGGTTGCTGTTGTAAAATGAAAATGAGGTGAGGAAGATCAATTGGGAAGACAAGCATCTCGAGTGTTCTCTCGTGTTCTATTTGTGATAATCGTCGTATATTCACTTGACAAGTCTTACACAACTGCCTGGTACATACGACCAGCTGAACACTTGATACGTGCACACTTGTTGTAGTGTGTGTGTGTGTGTGTGTGTGTGTGTGTGTGTGTGTGTGTGTGTCTCTCTCTCTCTCTCTCTCTCTCTCTCTCTC
>JAULBR010036549.1:0-15179 GCA_032355825.1 Melanodrymia aurantiaca
TTTGTTTTATTTAACGACGCCACTAGAAACACATCGATTATAAATCAGCGGTTATTGGACGTCAGACGCATGGTTACGTTGACACATGGTCTCAGAGGAAACCCGCTATCGCCTCTTCATGGGCTACACTTACCGAAAAACAGCACTATCCGATAGACAGAATAGCACACAACACGGAATTTGATAAACCATACGTGTTTCACAGGCCGGAACGGAAAATAGCCCATAAAAATGTTTTGCGCTGCGGTGGATCGCCAGTATTATACAAGCACATGTTAATAGAATATCGGAGACGTACTTGAACGACAATCGGATATAAGCACGTACATGTACATTATAACTAATGAACTAACTAGGATATCGGTCTGTGTTTTTATGTTCAAGTTATTGTGCGAAGTAAGACTAACATTTGCATTTAGTCTGTTGAAGTTCCCAAGATCGAATGTGACCTCAGTTCAATTTTTTTTATTCTTTGTCAGTTTTCCGCGCACCCACAAGCTGGTTATTGCGTATAATCTACGAACCGTATTTACATAATTATTTATTGTTCATACAGTTGATGACCCAGGCTGAATACGATGGTCCATACCAAGCAGCTAAATCTGCCGGAGAGTTGTATACGTCTGATAGAGAGAACATCCGGGTATTGGACGTGGGTGCTGGAACAGGACTGGTTTGCAAAGAGGTACATACGTAACATATACATTAATCTATACAGAATGGATCTAGTTCCTACAAAACGAATCGGTTACAAAGAAGACTATTCGGTTGATAGCAACCTAAAACTAATAGTATTTAAGTAAAACAAACTATATAGAGGATACTAATATGGAACGTATCAAAAGAGGTAAGGTTACTAGTAATTGTTATTTGTCGAGGCTTGTCCGAGGCAAATACCGATAGTCGTCGTCGACCACGTTGATATTTTTCATAGTAAAATAAGATAAGATAAGATATTTCTTCTATATTTCAGGTGGCCTATGCCCATTGTATATTTTTAAGCATATTGATTGTTGAGAGTACCACAAGGGGCACAATATTCATGTACTAATAACACAATCATTAGTAATACAAACTCTTTCTAAACATATAATATCTATTATACATTCGGGGAATGCTATATGCGTTCTGGGCTAGATACAATTATATCCTTGCATTCATATAACTTACATGTAAATTGAACACTTAATAAACATAATTATATACATTTGGGTAATCCTAATTAAAGTTTCATTTTTGTATATCAGAAGTTTGTAATGGTATATCATAAAGGTTTTGTGACCGTAGATATGTTTCATATATAGTAAAATCACGAGTAGCGAATTATATTTATCCTATCTCTTCTATTGATTGTATTTCCAGTTAAGGATTCTGGGATTTAAGCTGATTGATGCACTTGATCCATCTGAAACCATGTTAGCTGAGGCAAAGAGAAAGGGGTTGTATGATAGATACATCTGTGACTTTATTGGTGCCAACACACTGGACATAGAAACCGGTATGTAATCAAGCGCATGTGGTCCTAAAATCTAAACGACAAAACATTGACATGCTTAAGCAGTGGTGATAATATTATGTATTCGTACATCATACATACATACATACATAATATATACATACATGTACATACAACAACCATCTGCTTATTAAGGCCACTGTCTGTTGGTCGCTTGTGTGGCCTTCATAGAGAGATTTGACTCTATTCTAATAATGTTTATCCTTGCAGACACCTATGATGTAATCACGTTCTGTGCAGGTATCAATGTTGTGATGTGTGGAGATTATATTGCTGGTCTTCGTGAATTGATACGCGTTACCAAACCAGGTAATTCATGACACCTCGATATTCTTGAATATGTTATATAAATCTAATGATAATTATTGTAAGTAACTTATCAAACTGTCTCTCATCGCGTCACATGCATATTGTATATTATATAATGTATATTTTTATATTCCTCCTATGCCATTGTGCAACGGCCCGAGAGCAAATAAATGCTTGAGTTGTCTTCAAATCCTCCTTCCCGTGCTAACGGGTGATCAAAGACTGGTTTAACAAAGGCAGCAGTGTGTCCTATCCTATCTGTGGGAGAGTGCACATAAAGAGCCCTCTCTTGTAATCTGAATGAGTAGCCTATTTGGCTACATCAGATTTTTTTTAGACCATGTCAAATTAGCCGTGTGTTTAACATCCACTAACGGCTGAGTATTAATCAATGTGCTCTATTGGTATTATTAAGCATACTAACTTAATTTTTAAATATATTAAAATTTGTATAATTATGCCGTAAAGCACTGGAGCTTGTTTCACAGAACATTTACGACTAGTTGTGGACGTAAACGTAAATATCTGACTAAAAGTGTTTCCCAAAATATAATTAAAGGTAATTGTGTCGAAGAACGAATAGCATCCTCGGGTAATACGCCACAAATGACCAAAATCCCATGACGTCTCAGCTACTAACCATAGTCGTATCACTAACAGTTGGCGATATACAAATTTCTCTACTTAAGTTTACGTCCACAACTAGTCGTAAACTAGACTTACAATGTTTTGTGAAACAGGCCCCTGATCAGTAGACAGACCAACTGTGTGATGGTGAGTAGTAGTTTGAGAGTGTATTCAGGTGTGTTTGTTTTGTAACAGGCTGCACTAGGTGACCATCCTCTGGGAGAGAACAGTCTGGCTCTGCTAAATGCTGCCCACCTTGCTGACCAGGAAAGTGCAGAAGACCTGTCGATGAAAAGTCATAGCAACAGTCAAGATGGCTTTCCTAACTCAAATAGGTAAACTATAAACCATTAATAGTAGGATCCTGCAAATCTCAAATTTCTGATTGTATCGAATATTTGAAAATTTTCTAATTGAATTTCGATTCTCAAATATCTTGGTGAAACTGAATAATCAAGTGTCTCATGTATGGCCCGGGTAATAAACCCAAATATACAGTGAAGCCCATCTAAACCGGACCCACAGTAAACTGGACTTCCCTCTAAACCGAACATATTTCAAAGTCCCAAGTGTGTTCGCTTTAGAGGGGTTTCACTGTATAACATTTATTTCAATTTGGGTTTAAAAACAAAGTATCTATTCTGATTATAAATATCTATTTTCCATCAGAGAGGATTGGGTAATAAACCCAAATATATAACATTTATTTCAGTTTGGGTTTAAAAAACAAAGTATCTATACTGATTATAAATATCTATTTTCCCCTCAGAGAGGAAGACATGATGGTGATGAAGCAGGAGCTGGAAGACGAACACATTGAATACCTAGAACCGGAGGACCCAGAGGTGGACGGGATCATGCCGGGAGATGAAGACCACGCTGATATGATGGCCGCCGAAGAGTCGGGCGACATGATGATGGACGAACCGGTCGATGATGAAGACGACGACGTGTGTCACGAACAGGCCATCGAAGAAACGACCAGCGAGCTGCTGGAGGCCGAGGAGCAGGAGTTACTCGCCCTTCAGCAGATGCAGCAGGAGGCAGCGATGGTGGCGGTTGCAGCACATTCCAGTTCAGTCTGAATCTCAGCCCATCATCACTCGGTGATGCATGTCTCGACTATACCGGTCTGCCATGTGGTTGTGAGAAAACAAACAAACAAACAAACAAACATCAAACAAACAAACGTTATAGCAAATGATGATCCGGTTGTTCCATATTTTGACACCATCATAACATTTTACAGTTGTGTGGCATAAAGAGGATTCTTCGTTGGACATTTGCTGGACATTTTAGACAGTTTTGTGGAATTCTTGTTCATCCAAGACTTTAAAGAATAGCTTTATTTTATTCAAGACGTTTTTGAATTTTGGGATGGCAGGACATGGTTTACATTCACAAAAGGACCGATGTTTTGGATGTGTGGGGCCACAATGTTGACGAACGTGTCTCGTTTACACTTAGATGCATCATGGGAAAATAACCAGGTGTCTCGTTGTTTATGTATTTACATTAGAATGTATGAAAGACTTGTAAGAATATCGTGGTACAAGACTTCGTGCTGCTATTACGTAGTAACAAAGTGTTTTAGTTTTGTCCAGAAACAGTTCTCTGATTTTTTTGTTACCATTATAAATGTGTGAACCTAACTAGGACATGGTTATGAGGGATGATACTGAATGCCTTGTAACCCTGGACTAATATATAGATTTGTTATTTTAATGGCAAATCCATGGACCCCTTGTTTTTTGTGGGGCTCCTTTTGTACGATCTCGGTGGGTTGTCTCATTTCATTTGTATGTTGAAATTTTCACTAAATGTACAATTTGAATTTTATTACAGATGGATGCTAAAAATCAAAATTAGTATAATTTTTTTAGTATACTAGTGCAAGGTGCTGAATGTAGTAAGACGACAAAGTGTTTCCGTGGAAACCTGGAACTAGCCAGACGTATAGTCGAGGAACCTGTATGCACTTGCGTTCGTGTGTGTGTTCTACATAATTATAATTACAACATTGCAGTGATGTGTGTGCAATAAATCGTTTTACCTAATGGGCACAATATTTTTGATCTCAGATATAAAAACTAATTATAATATTTTGACAGGCAGTGTGCTAACACAATGTCCCATTTAATAAATGTTTACTGGCTTTGTAGAAACCCAGGATCTGAGAGATGTTTGTTATATATACAAATGACACTATAATTATATTGTCTAGCATTTGAGACAGTCTTGATACCCATTCCCATGCTTTGAAGACATTTATACAGTGAATTTTTTTTATCATCGATGAGATGTATACATTTATTGTTCACATTCGCTAAGAGTGCTTGTAAATCAAGAGACTTGGTTATTGAATTAAGATGTCGACAGATGCTATGTCTTTCCTAACATACCAAAGGGATTGATTTTTTGTTAAAGTATGCGCTAAGTCCCAACCAGTACTGGTAATTTATTATGGTTTATTTTGGTCAAATGTATCTAGTAAAGCTGCTTAAACGAGTTTTACTGACATTTTTCTCTCAGTACAAAGTAAAGAGTCAAAAACAATGAAATATGTTCAGTTTCCAGATCATTGTACAAGAGTTTGAACAATTACTTTTGTGACAATGTCCACAATAAGTTTATCAAAAGCCATGATATGTGCTATTCTGTCTGTAGGGAAGTGCACATAAAAGGCCTTGCTGATAATGGGTATGAGTAGCCAGTATGGTGGCAGTCGGTTTCTTCTGAGACCTTGTGTCGACAAATCAATGTATCCCACATCCAATAACCGATTATTTATCAATGTGCTCCAGTCATGTAGTTTTAAATTAACCAACTTTTATTTACCTGCTTTTTGGTGGGTTTGCATTTACTCAGTCTCTAAAGGCTTTGTGACATGTTTGGTCTGAGGTGATTTACCAGATAATGATAGTTTGCCTCATGAATTAATCTTCTTTCATCTACAAAATGACGACATAACTTTAATATACTTCAATGTAAAAATGCTGCAAATGTATTGCATTTGTTTTCTACCAGTGGATTAAACTAGCAAATTTTTTTGTTTGTTACCAGATAACTGGTTGGGATATAGTCCATAATGATGTTGATAAACGTGTTCCATCGTGTGACATCGTTCATGCAGGAAAGGCCTATTGTGTTCATATTCGTATTTGCAAAAATCAAAATGAAAATTGTTTTACATGTAATCCATAAAATGGAGCTCTTTCATTACAAAATAAAGTGGATTGAGAGCATTACATGTTCCTCAGATACTGTTGACCTAGACTGTCGACATTTAGCGTAATGAAATGGTCGCTTTTCCTTTAACTTATTGCTTTCTTGAGCAAACCCTGAAAGGGCATTCATTGTTGTTAAGATATGTTTTTTTTTCTTGATGTAATTCAAGATCAATTATGCTGAAAGTAACCTAGAAATTTGTTAATGATTGTACAACCAAGTGAAATATTTCGAAGGTATTGCAGTGTACAGAGTTGAACATGGTTTGGTTCCATAAGGAACAGGATCCACAGTTAGATGATAAAAATCAAGGGAGCAAAATAATATATATAAATTTATAATAAATACTTAAAATGAAATTTGAGGTTAAAGCAACAATGGCATCCGTTCTTAATGTTTTGAATACGGAAAGGAAATAATTTCTTTTTTTAAGAACTTGAAATTTAATACAGGTACTTTAAATAGTACCGGTTATTCACGAAATGGCAACAACAACTTTGCACTTTTAGACTTACTATTATGCAATGGTTTTTATTACTGTCATTAAAGGAGATCATTCACCACTTTTGGCACCAAAGGTTTCTCTATCGCAGACAAAGGATTCTCCTTAGAACTGTTCAAACATTTCAGCTCCATATTTTGTGGAGAAATTTGTACAACGTAACGAGCGATTTTAAGTAATTTAAATACATTTTGATATTTCTGTTGATGTTTATAATCATATAATAAATGTATGCAATTATTTAGATAAACGAGGACAATGTTTCCTCTTCTACTAAAATAAACCTTAGGTGAGCTGCTGGAGTCTTTAAAGTTATTTTGCTATTACTCTGTCTGTTGGCAATGTATAGCACTAGTTGTTACCAAACCAGTAACGAGCTCGAATGTTCAACCTGTACGCTGCATATACATGTAGTTACCGGAGGACAAAACATTACTGTGAGAAATTGTAACTTTGACTATTTTTTCCATTATGTGATCTGTTGGTATGGTATCCAAGAATTGTTATTACGATCACCTGTCATTGATGTTCATCAGCCATTCTCCATTGAATCAAAAACTATGGTTCTTTACGTACCAAGTTAATGTGGTTGGTTGTATTCATGGTACCAGAACAAATATCTTCAAGCCAGTGTCCATCAATTGGACATGCGTGTAATACAACTCACTTACCAAAACATTGTTTATACCAGTCACATCTGCCTTCTATTTGAACAAATAACATAGTAGCAAAACTGTTTGGATTAATCGTACAATACAGTTGAGATAAACAGGAATATAATACTTTACAACAAATTGTTGTTGAATTATAGAATAAAGAAAATAACAGTGAATAATGTCGGATGTATATAAAGGCTACCTGCTTTTAAAGGCCACTTTTTTGTAGGTCTCTTAGGTGGCCATTATATACAGATTTGACTAGTTCAGATGGGGAATACATGGCAGTCCTTGACTTGTTGGCCAAGGTTTTTAGAAAGGACCGTGTATATTGCCAATGTGGTTCACAATCCGAACAATGTTAGGAAAGTGGGGATGGTATTGAAGCCAAGTTCGGATTGCTTTTTATGACAAAACATAGGTCCATAGTTGGTCAATGTTTTATTTATGTTAGGTTTACAAGAGAAGGAACGGGGTTCAAATACAATCCAAATTTTGTTCGGATTGTGAAACACATCAATATTTATGCACGATCCCTAACTGGTATTTGGGGCCATTACATGCATGCAATTTGTACATTGTTTTGAAGATTTGTGGTCTGGAAATTGTATGAGTGTGTTTTTAATCAAAAAAATGTCTTCCTTTGATTATACCTGTCTTAATGTTCAAAGCGTTGTGGTGAAAACCCATCAGGAACCATGTTGCATAATCAACTATTTTATCTTAATTCTATGTAATTTATGTACAGATTTTGTCCTTTTTAGAATGTGGCAACAAATCGGTGAACTAGATTGTTATTATGTCTGTCGTGATCCTCATCTGTATCATAGAATGTTTATACATACGAGAGAGATGTTTTTGTAGTGTTGAACCAAACATAGATGATGCCATATGTTCTACTGTTGCCATGTATAACTTGTCACAATGAATGTGTTTAGTTATTGTTGGGATCCACAATGGCAGATCGATATGTTGGTTGTGTGGTGCATTTTAAATCTTCCCATCAAAGTCTCATCTGCTATTCACATTTCATGCATTGGTTTTGGATTAGGACACATTATAGTCAAATGTCTCAGGGGGTTAGTCGACTTTGTTCCAGACATATGTTATTATTGGTATTTTCTTGCATAATGTCATAGTTCGTAGGAAAACCTGCATAACATAAATGCAAATAATGGAAGTAAAGACAAGTAATATATGTGTGTGTATAGTATATTATTTGGTTGAAGATAATAGCTGTTTGCAGAAATGCATTGTTATGGACACAAGCTTTATAGATTTTGTTGATAAAGAGTATTTTAAAGAAAAACACAAATGCCAATCTGATATGAAACCTCACCTTTTCATGACTTTGTTCCATATCTGGTTAGTGAAAGTAAAAAAATATATGAACAAAAATGATGGTGATCATGCATATTGAAAAGGAACAAGGAATCCCGCTATTTTATTGTAAGATGACGGCAGAAAAATGCCTAATAATATATGGAAATTGCCTCATACCAATAACTCGGTGAAACAATACATTATTTTTGACATTGTGAGAATCTATTGATTGCAATGACATGTCGGAGAGTATATATCCTATTAAATGCACAACCAAAGTTGATCAAGCTCAAAGATAATACATTTCAGGCATTAGGCCTAATGACTGGTTTGGCATATTAATGTAAAATACAGAATTGGATATCATGGACATCTTGTTTTTAAACCCATCTGTGAATCCATGTGCCAAAAAAATTATATTTCAGGTATAAGTCTGATAATTATGAGCTTAAAATTAAATATTATAGTTGTAGCTTGTACATGTACATGTAGCTTGGAAAATGTGCCATCTGTTTAGTGCGGTTAGTGTCGTTAAGGGTTTTAACATTTACAAATCTCGCTTTGGCTTGGGACGTACTGTAAACAGTTGGATGTAAATACCACGTGACCGTGTTGCATAATGACATCATTCTTTGACATTCCTGTGATTATGCAAATAATAGACCACTTAGTAATTTATTTATTTAAAATGTCATCTAGATTCAGGTTTTAGTCAGATTCTATACCTTAGAGGTAGAATTTACTACAAATAAGATGAATTCCAGCAATACATTTATGCAAAATACACCATAATAATAATTATTACTTTCTAATTAAATGTTATATTCCATTTTTAATTTCCTGAAGCTTAAATTTGGATAAAAAAAATTTGTTGTCCAAATTTAGCTACATTCAATTTGTTTGGCATGAGGCTTTTTAAGTTGGAGTCTCTAAAAGTTGTATAAGCACTGGACAAAGAATTAGATTGCATGTTCTTGAACTCCCTGAGACATCACATTACAAACATTGAGTATCACATTTAGAGTCTTAAAATGCACGTGCACATACCAGATGTTATTTATTGCCCTGTGGTTTCATTTTTATGACCTGTCAGCTGAAGAATTTTGTTAATATTTTTAATTTTTGATGATTTTTTTTTTTAGTCCATGAATCTCAGCCGGTGTTTCATTTAGTCATCTCTCATCACACAAGTTTTTACAAATATGTTAATTTTGAACTATTTGGCTGGATGTGATCAGTACTGTACAAGAATCCATAGGAAACTGCTCTGTAATTTAAAGTTTGTATGTTACCATATTTGTTTTCGTGTTTACAATTCGTTTACAAATTTTGTCGTTTTGTTAAATTAAAGGGAACCTGTCAGAGAAATGTTTGGCACCAAGATGATGTCCACTATTACGTATCTACCATTAAGGCAATAATGTATCTAACTTAGTGGTTACAATATATCAGCGTGAAGTTGAAGGATCCATGTTCTTCAAAAGACCGGTTGGAACCAGTGGCCCATGATTGATATAAAAAAGGCTGTGTTATGTGCTATTCCATGTGCTGTTATGGACGCAAGGGCTGGACTTGACCAGAACTAATGCCCATGACAGGCGTCTGCTATAACAGCTTACTCTGAACGTAGACGTTAAAAAACATGACCTGACCTGCTATTCCATCTTATTGAAAATACCTGTTCAGATCCCTTGCTTCGTTTGAAACTTAAAATGTTGTGTTCACACTATACTTTTTAGCCCAGGACAAACTCATTCACACTATCAATGTTCTGGTCCAATTTGGTATAGGTCTGTTTAGTCTGAGCCAATTGGTCCCTCTATAAACATCAAACCTGGTCCAAGCCAAATAATTATAATTCACTACAATTCATGCATTGTATTGTTTCATTGGCCATTGAAAGCTTTGATTTTCAAAAATGATGTGTGAATGCGATACTAAATTTGGCCTACTCTTAAAAAAACAAATCGTCTGTATATGACTCATGTGAGTAATTAATTGATAGGTTATTAAACAGACTATCTTTACATTAACAAATATATTGGCATATATTGTTGAAGGATTGTTCGAAATTCTGATTATGGTCCAGTCTCTTCAGTTGGAACCAAAACACTGACAGGTTCTCTTTAATACATTTTTGTTTGTTTTAATAACCAAACAGTAAATTATCAACTGTTGCTATAAATGTGAAACTCTGTGCGAGGTATAACAATAGAAACTTATAACTATCCATTGACATAATTTTGCATCAATTGTTACGTATAGATGTTTGATATCAGAGTTTGATTTGTTTGTTACAGTAATAGTAATTGAACAAACTTATTAAAATTTTGTAAATGTTAAGCATATAAAGGTTTTTTTACAAGGCGAAAATTATATGTTGGAAGTTGATCAGGGGCAGTATTTATCAAGCGACTTAAGTCAGAAATAAAACTTAAGTCTAAGAAAAAACTTAAGTCTACGATTGTGACTTAAGTTCTGAGAACAAAAACAACCCCTAGACATAAGTTACCTCCTGAGGTGTCTTAAGAATTCTACAAAAACTTAACTTACGTTGTTGTCTTACCTTATTCAATTTAATAAAACTTAAGTCAAAACTTTTTGAAAAAACTTAAGTTGTTTGATAAATACCGCCCTAGTTTTTCAAAATTGTGAAAATTTACAACTGCAAATATCACCATGTTTACAGTGTCTTACAACACTATCATAGAAGCGTTGTTCAGAGTTCGATTCAATTATGAGGTGAAGTAAATCATGTAATCATCGTCATTGTTGAATTATTTTATTATCAATGGTTGACTGACCAAATTTTGTAGAACTATACATTAATTTACCATAGTGCTGAACATTTGAAATTCTTTTCTTCTCCGAGCTGAAATTTTATGTAGATAGTTAAGCTTATTGCGAAAGAATATTATCAATTGGTTTTTACTTCTTTTTTTTACTCCTACATAGTATACACAACACTTTTGTAAAACATTGTTATTACTAGTAGTTAAGATCGATAAGCATTGAAACAGCCCAGCATGAAATAAAGAGGTGTAAATATGTTAAATATCTACCATGTGGGTAGTTCATCAACGATAAACGTAAATGTTCGATGTCGGGTCATATCCAGATGTCTACTGTTGGTGGATTACCATGTGGGCAAACATCCAAATTGTTTATAAAATTTTGCTTAAAATGTAAAAAAAATAATTTTACTCCCAGCTCTTGTTAACTTCTTATGTACAATGCAACTATAATAAGTTATTACACTACACGATTTGAAAATGGTAGTGTGCTATAAACAGCATAGAATGGTTTGAAATGAAAATTTAACTTGTTGGTGAAATAAGTGGAGGACAACTACTTAAAATACTTGTTTATAAAGTTATTATTATTTTTAAAGTTTCCTGTAACCAATTTGGTGTTTCCATAGTAACTCTTTTTTTTTAAATGCAGGGTTATCTTCTCATTACTCTTTTTTTTCACAGATCTCTAAAAATATATGTGGTCTATTTAGAAATTAAATTATAACATGTTACAGATTGTTAAAATTCTGTTCGTTTGATATACATTTTAATTTTCAATTGAAAAACAGTCAACTATTGATATAAATAATAATTCTAGTAAATTGTACGTGCATGTATTTTCAGTTAACAGGTAGCTTGGGTGGGTGGTGATGATGGGAGGGGTAAAAATGTCAAACTTGACCCAATTTTTTTGTGTGTATAACCATTATATTGTAAGTTCTTTTGAATATATAACGCTACTATGTAATAAACATAATTATTGTCCTTAGACATGTTTACAATACATAATGTCACATTGTTCAAGTAGTCTATACATATTTCTTACTATGGGATAAGTAAACAGTGCAAACACCTATGCACTAGATATTAAAATCTTTAATACAATTAGATTAAGATGTAAATATTTGACACTTACAAGTCTAGTTCCCAGGGTTTTCTTGTGTACTTTATTAAAATATATATAACTTTTAACGGTCTATTAAAAATGATAAAAATACATGATTTTTTCTGTGAATGTATATAAAATTATATTAAGAATTTGAAAATAATCATGACAAAAGATTTTTTATAATTTTGCATTTTTGTTTTGGTGGCATTTTGATTACTATAGCAACCACTCAATGTAATAATAATATATACCAGTACCCAGTATTGTAAAATACTGTCAACCATTTCAGTTAATGAATCCTTTATGCCAGGTATTGGAAGAGTACAATTATTGATATTCCATTTCCTCCAAATTAAGGTAATAACCAAAAAAGTACGAATTTGAATGAAGAATAATGTGGCCTAGTGATCCAAAAATTAACACTTATAAAAAAAAAAGCAAATAATTTAATATATTTTGTGAAGTAATTTTTAATGTTTGTGGTTACAATGGTAATAGAAATGCCTATAAAAAAGTTGGTTTTTTTCACCATTATATTTTGTTCAATTTTTAAATATAATGTTAATTCAATTCACAGATGGAATAGTACATTTTTGCTTTTCCTCAAAACTGTTATTCTATTTCCTATACAAGTAAAGTTATACACAAAAACCATGAACACAAAAACCCTACAACTATAGGCAGTAATGAAACTTTGTGTATTTTTATGTCATTTCTTTGATTTACAAAAAGAACGTTTATTTTTACAAATGAATATGAAGTTGATTTGATGTATATTTTATAGGCTTAATTTAGCTAATATTGATTTCATCCGTAGATAATCCTGTGTGGATTATTTTCCATTCCGTGCTACTGAATTAATTTATTAGCTGTTTGATGCAAGAAGCATAATCCCTTTGTTGTTGTTGTTGTTGTGCTTGTGTTGCTGTTTTGCACCAGCTTTTACATCTCATTTCATTGTTCTCTTCATCACTGAAAGAATTGGACCAAAATCGTATTGTATAAAATATTTAGCATGTTGTCTTTTTGCAGGTTTGTCATCAGTGTTGCCATCCTTTGTAAAAATAGAAAGGGGATAGAGGTGGGCGGGAATTGGGGTGGGGAGCTTGAGCGTTCTGTGACCAAAGTGGTTAAGTAACTATGAATCAAAATGGCCACTTTCTTGTTGGTTTAAAACAATTTATTACCAATTAAGGCCTTCCTTGTACTTCATTGTACTTGCAGTGAAATCTGCTTGAGTGGCTCTTCTACAAACATCTATCTGTCTAATCCAGAATTCTAACCCTTTATTCAGGATTGATTTTTGTAATTTCAAATTATTCCGTTTACGCTAAACAATGTCTGTCTAAACCAGTCACCTTGTCTAATACCTGCCTTCTTGACTAACCCAGCCATCTTGAAGTAGCCACCTGTATCAAGTGACTACGTTTTGTGGTAGCTTAAAAAAGTCACACATGGTTCTGGGTTGGAATTGTATCTCAAGAAATGTCGCATTGGCGAGCAGGTCCTATATTTATCAAATTAAACATCGTTTGTTTTACTAAACGACTTCGTGCTGGGATGCACATACGACCGTTACCAGAGATTGCCATGGTTGTCTGTCTTTTGCGGACTTTTTCAGCCAATTGTTTTCCCGGGTTTCCCTCTAAGCTCTCTACTGTTCTACACGTTTCTTTTGGTCTTCCCATTTTCCTTTTCTCAAAAAGAGTCAATCGCAGTGCATCTTTGTTATATCGCAATGATTGTTCATTTTGAGCTGTTCTTTCTTTTTAAACTTGAAAAAAATAGTTTGTAAACAAGAGATGCCCTAAACGTTAAATACATAATGCTGTATCCATACACTGGGACATCCTCAAAGTAAGCTATCCCCTTCAAAATCTGTAGTGTGTAGCACTTTTCTAAGCCCATTATTTATTACATTGCAAGTGAGCTTGTGGTATCTTATAAAAAATATAATCCACGAGTTGAAACACCATCCAGTATACATTATTATTTCAAAGCTTTATGTAATAATGGTGTTTTTTTTATGTGATGGGTTGGCGGTATCTATGCATCCTTGGATAACATTTTTATGCCACTAATATATTAGAAACAGGCCAACTAGAATTATGAAAGAAGAAAAAAGTTTATACAATTTTGTTTATTTTTCAAATTCTGTTCAACATTTGTTATTATTATAATTCATGATCATTACGTTTTAACATTTTATTTATTTATTTTTTATTAAATTAAACTTCCAACTATTTCCATTTTCAAAAATATAGTCTTCATATTGAAGTTGTTACGAATTTTGGAGGATCTTGTTTTTTGTGATCCTTTTCTCTAAAATTGCCCGGTCTGAATACAAAGCAAAACTGGTGACAAATCTGCAAACGGGTGCTGGCTGAGTGTATTGCACACAGGTGCATCAGTTCATTGTATCATTGTCATCATAAATGTACCTCAGGTTTAAACCCAGCAAATAAAAAGATGGGATACTGCATTGTCTTTGTCTTATTACTGTTTGTGCAAATAAAATGGTTATTTGTAACAGGTGCCATCGGCGCGTCAGGATACGCTCAAGTTTTGTGAAAACCTGGTAT
Organism: Melanodrymia aurantiaca; assembly: GCA_032355825.1. Taxonomy (NCBI): domain Eukaryota; kingdom Metazoa; phylum Mollusca; class Gastropoda; order Neomphalida; family Peltospiridae; genus Melanodrymia; species Melanodrymia aurantiaca. The sequence continues at coordinate 14,647 of JAULBR010036549.1, forward strand.
CATCATAGCTTTGGCTGGGATTGGTGCGTAAATGCCACCTCGACTTTTTATTATCTCTTTGACTCTGCCTTATAACATAGTTTGTATCCTAGTTTTGTGATAAAACGATCAATTTACAAAATCAATTAGTGCAGTAAAATAGTCCATACCCATTGGTGAAGCTTAATAAAATAGTCTATAATCTGTGAGTGTACGGCACATTATCTCATTTTAGTAAAATCGTGTAGTAAAATGGGAGAAGTTTAGTAAAATAGTCATAATATGTAATAGAATACGGCCAATTAGTGCAGTTTATGAAAATAGTCATTACCCTGGTGGGTGAAACTTAGTAAAATAGTCTACAGAATATGAGTACAGTATTTAAATTACACATGTATAAGTAAAATGGTTTGCAGCTAAGTAAAGTAGTCTGCAACTATTAATATTCAAGGTTCTATCGATGTAAAATTTTAACACGATTGATTGATTGAAGCATTGGTTTTAGGTGCCTGTATCCAATTAAGGTTTAGACACCCCCACCATGAGTACGGTCC
>JAULBR010036659.1:0-15178 GCA_032355825.1 Melanodrymia aurantiaca
TTTTGTTTCCCCCCCCCCCCCCCCCCCCCCCCCCCCCCCACCCTTCGGTCACTTGTTTTACTAGAACTTGGGCAATTTAGGGTTGGGTGTGATTTATGGAATACCGAATATTTTTGTTTTATTGTCACACTCGCAACCACATATACACATAAAAAACATTAACCGATAATAATAATTTATGTTTATTAACAAAATAAAAAGTAGAGCGAAACGACCCTGTTTAGGGTGCGAATCGACCCACTGTGAAACGACTCGGGCGAACAGGTAATTAGAGCGAAACAACCCATTACCGAACAGTTGCATGTGTAAAAGGTATTATGTGTGTTATTTATGACGTATTTCATTGAATTTTTATGCACTAGAACATTAACAAAATATATAGTAAATTTGAAGGGAGAATGATAGGCAGCTTTTTCTATGATTCAAGAAGCAGATTACAAAGGGAGTGTTGTGGAATGTGATATTGTTCACAATTTTTACATAAATATATGTAATTTAATTCAAATCATAATAACATACAAATTTATTTCTATACATGATGTAAAACTACAGTAAAATTTTCATCCGTTATTTTTCAGACACTCACATATTTGACAAAGAAAGAAATTTTGCAGTAAGTATGATAACTCAATAGTTGAATACAGAATGTTGCTTTTAAACCATTTAACATTTCACACGTTGCAAAACAAAATAAACATCATGTATAACTACTATGGGGTTTGTAAGGGTCATGGAAAGTCATGGAATTTACAAATATCATTTTCAAGGCATGTCATAGCAAAACATGTATGTTAATTGAAGACCTGTTAACCTTGAACCCTGGCATAAAAGGAGACAGGGCTCCAAAAAACAGGAGATTAGACCAAAAAACAGGAGATTCATATAACAAAATAAATAAACACTGAAAACCTTGTTTTACATATGTTTTGTAGACATAATAATGACAACAAATATAAAATGAGAATAAAACACCATTTCACGACTCTAAATATCCAACAATTCTTACTTTGGCAAACAATGATTAAAAACTGTACACTCAAAGCACTTCAGCTTATTATAAATCATGATATCGGAAACTGAAATCATTCAAAGTGGGCAAATAAAACACTCGTCACATGGTTTTTTAAAAGGTAGATAGGAATTTGGGTATTCTTAGAAAATTGTAATTTTACAGAAGAAAATTCCTCCTTTGCAGGATAAAAGGAGGAATGATGAAAAAACAGGAGGGTTGACAGGTCTGTAATTGTTATGTATGGATAGTAATACGTTTTCTTCTTTCAGTGTTTTTAAAAGGTTCTATGCCTTAGACACAGCGGCTGTGTCCCAGGACAAAAATGCGAAACTACCACAAGATGTAATACTGAGACTCCCTGAGCTTGAGGTAAATATTTCTCTTCATTTCATACTATATACACCTGTACTTATTATTGAATTAATCTCTTCTTAATATTTATTTTTGCCTCAATAGTCTGTCAAAGAATTTGTAAGTTTATAAAGATTATTTACTTTTAATTAGAATATATAATATCTGCCAAGCCAATCTGATGGAAAGTGGTTCATGTATTCAGGGTGTGCACTTTACAGTCGCCCGGTTGCCCATGGTAACTTAAAATAGCCTCAGGCAAGTCAATCTTATCACGTGTCGCCCGCATGGTTACCGAAAATTTAAAGTGCAATTTAAGTGAAGTTGTTTTTGTAAACAAAATTCAGTCGCAGGCCATTCAAAAGTTGTATGGGCAAGTCAAAGTGTTGCTGTGAGTGGCGCGATTGGCCAGTCAAAAAATATCCCAAGTGCATACCCTGTGTATTTACAAACTTCCACTTCTTTGTGCTGGTCATGCTACATGTGTATGGTACTTGGCTTGTTGAAAACAACAGTGTCGAAATAGTTCCTTTAAGTTATAAGTAAGCATGCATTTATGCGTATTTTGATTCAGATAAAGACAACTAATATGAATGTATGAGAATTATTGATGTTATTATGTAATCACTCAGAATATAATACATTTACAAATGATATTACTCGTTATTCAATTGCGTCCATGATACCCCATATTGCCCTCCATAATACCCCATATTGCCCTCAATGATGGTCAATATAAATATTGCTGAATTCGTGTACCTGTTTGTTTGGCACAAAATGAACGCTATGTGTCGCTGTTTTCAGGTGAATCCATTCCGAGAGAGGATCTGCGAGGTATTCTCGTCAGCTGGCGATGGTGGTCTGACGTTTGAGGATTTTCTTGATATGATGTCAGTATTCAGTGACAATGCTCCAAAGAATGTCAAGGTGGAATATGCATTTCGAATTTATGGTGAGAACTTAAAATGTATAAAACCAGATCTTCTGTTTATACTCAAATGTGTTTGTGAGTAACTCACTTCACTCTGTCATTGCATGATCACGCTTTGCACATCAAAATGGAGAGTTATTCTCTTTAAATAAAGTATATTTTTCTTGGTAGTGTAGATTTTGACAATGTTAAATAAAATACAATTATCTTGGGGGGCCACTGTTGGCGGAACGTATCTGATTAAGGAGGCTTGGAAGGTCAAATGATCTGTCCTCCTCAGTACTACTCCTCGGGGGACACACTGGGTTATTTTCCATTCCAACCAGTGATCCACGAATGGTCTATCAAAGGCTGTGGTGTGTGCTATCTTGTCTGGGAAAGTGCACATAAAAGATCCCTTGCTGTTATTTAAAGAAGCGTAGGCTATGTGGCGGCAGCGAGATTCCTCTGAGACGAAGTGTCAATATAAAGTAAAGTTTGTTTTATTTAACGACGCCACTTAGAAACACATCGATCATCAATCAGCAGTTATTGGACGTCAGACACATGGTTATATTGACACATGGTCTCAGAGGAAACCATCTGTCGCCTCTTCATGGGCTACTCTTACCGAAAAACAGCAAGGGATCTTTTATGTGCACTATCCATATAGACAGAATAACACACAACACGGAATTTGATAAACCAGACATGTTTCACTGGCTGGAATGGAAAATAGACCATAAAAATGTTTTGCGCTGTGGAGGATCAATCTCTTGACCCATCCAGCCACAGGCAGACATTCTACCACTGAGCTACGTCCTGCTCCCAAGTGTCAATATAACCATAAATTAATTATAATGTGTTTCAGTGGTGTTGTTAAACTAACAAACTTTATCTTTTATCTTTGATGACCAATGTAGATCTTGGCAGTGATTTTAAATGAAGTATAACGTTGTTGTAGATTTTGGCAGTTATTTTAAACGAAGTATAACATTGTTGTAGATTTTGGCAGTGATTTTAAATGAAGTATAACATTGTAGATTTTGGCAGTGATTTTAAACGAAGTATAACATAGATTTTGGCAGTGATTTTAAATGAAGTATAACATTGTAGATTTCGACAGTGATTTTAAACGAAGTATAATGTTGTTGTATATTTCGACAGTGATTTTAAACGAAGTATAACGTTGTAGATTTTAGCAGTGATTTTAAATGAAGTATAACTTTGTTGTAGATTTTGACAGTGATGACATGCTGTCGAGCAGTGACCTCAAGAAGGTGGTTGAGAAGTTAACTGGAGATCAACAGAAGCTCGATGATGAAGATATGCAGCAGCTTATCGACAATGTATGTAATAATGTTTATCATTCACTTTTTCTATCACGTGGAGTGAGGCATAACTTAGGGGCTGTATTTATCAAACAACTTACGTTTTTCTTAAGTTTTGACTTAAGTTTCATTAAATTGAATACGGTAAGACAACAATGTAAGCTTAAGTTTTTGTAGAATTCTTAAGACACCTCAGGAGGAAACTTAAAACTTAAGTCAAAAACGTCCAAAACGTATGGCTAGGGGTTGTTTTTTTCTCAGAATCATGAAGACTTAAGTTTTTTCTTAGACTTAAGTCTTATTTCTGACTTAAGTCGCTTGATAAATACCACCCCAGCACAAGAACATCCGTCTCTGAGGCTTGATGGATCGAATGATCTATCCTCCTCTGGGGACCCGTTGGGTTATTTCCCTTTCCTACAAGTGATCCCGGCTGGTCTATCGAAGGCTGTAGTGTGTGCTATCCTGTGTCTGGGAAAGTGTACGTAATAGATCCCTTGATGTTACAATTGCATTGTAAAATCAAATAAATGTAGTATGACTTCACTTCTTTAACCAAGCTTATTGAAATGTTACACCCAGGTGTAAAGTTTTTTTGGCTAGTAATTAAATTACCTATTGACCTATTTATACAAGATTTAATCAACCAAAATATCTCATGGATTTATAACGTGAATATTATGGGTATGTTATAGGATACATTTGTAAATGATCATGTGTGTGTTATTGTTTTTCACATTAGATTCTTGATGAAGCTGATCTTGATGATGACGAGTCCTTGTCGTTTGCCGAGTTTGAGCATGTTATCTCCAAGGCTCCTGATTTTGTCAAGTGAGTTCGTCTGATTAAATAATCTTCATAGCATTTCCTACTGATTTTGTCAAGTGAGTTCGTCTGATTAAATAATCTTCATAGCATTTTCTACTGATTTTGTCTCAATTACAAAAGTCTCATAGCCATAATTATATACAAATACGTATGTGGATTGGGATTTATGCGCATCGAAGCGTTTCATAAAAGTATATATATAGTGTGCACAACTGGTACTAACTAGTATGGATGTGCATTGATGAATTGTGAAAAGTTTTATAGATACATGTTTGGGAGCAGGGCGTAGTCCAGCGATAAAGCATCTGCCTGCCGGTCGATGGGTCAAAGGATCGATACTCCTCAGGGGATCCGTAACCGTTGGGTTAAGTTCCACGACTGGTCTATCAAAAGTCATGGTGTGTGCTATCCTGTCTGTGGAAAGTGCACATAAAAGGTCCCTTGCTGTTATTCGAAGAAGAATAGCCTATGTGGTGGCAGCGAGTTTCCTCTGTGACCAAGTGTCAATATAGCTGTGCATTTGACATCAAATAAACGCTGATTAATAATCAATATGTTCTAGAGGTGTTGTTAAACAAACTTGATCTTTTTATCTTTAGATACACAGGGCTTCTAGAATATGTTTAATATTCACTGGCCATAGGGTCAGTGGATTTGAAAATTCACTGGCCATGCTTTAAAATTCACTTGGTGGCCCGAGTCAGAACATTTCTGGCCACGAGCATCAGGCCACCGTATTATAGAACCTCTGGATACATGTACAGTGAGTGTCACTGTGTCAACAGTATTAGAAACTTGTTTCCAGCTTTTTATTTAACAGTATTTTCATTTATTTGTCTCTCTTGTTTTTGCAGTTCATTCCGAATCCGACTGTGAGAGATGGTAATGCTGCTGAAGTCGAGAACAATAATTTTGAATTCTTGACCATTCCATTTATTTTAAAATATTTAATGTTTTTTATTTGCAATAACACATCAGGACCAACACATGGCATTTACTTTTAGACTGTGGACGTTAGCAATTACTATATTGTATTTTTGTTTCTCACATAGGAGAACATAGCATCTTAAAAGTGGATATTGGAATTTGAAAAAGAAGGGGTGTGAACATTTTTGGAAAAAAAGTCATTTTAAAAGAATATAGTGTAGGTGTGTGCATTCCCCCATCCCTTCCCTGTGGATCAGCACATGTGTATGATTGTTTTTATTACTGTCACTTGTAACAGGTATTTTTTTACTGTAACATCTATAATATTAATCCGTCCTTGCATTTGTGTTCTAACTGAACATATTAGTTCAGTAGATGTGTGGCCCTTTTAACTTTACATTTGTTTACTAAACACAATTAACTTAGTTGAAGATATGTTATTCAGATTTATTTTAACACAGTTTGTCTCTTATTCATTAAATGTGTGTTAACCGTTGTGAAATATATTGTATATAGCTTTGTGTTGACCAATCTCATTCATATTAAACCGACCCCCAACATTTTGAGTCTGAGAAAACTCTCTTCAAAACGTGATTGCGTGCAGATAAACCTAACCCCAAGGATACAAGAATTTTTATAACAAAGACATCCATTCATGTGGAAAAGCAGTCAAACTTTTGTTTGTAATTAAATGGAGGTGTGGGGGGAGGGTGGTCAAGGGACAAACTCTGATCCTCGTGGTCAATTCATTATATTTGAAGCTGTTTGTAAATGGGTTGCAAGAAAAGCAGGTTTATAACTGAAGGAATATTGTGATATTTTTATAACATCGTAACAAAACAAAAATTTAGTGGGTGGTTCATCTGTACAAACACATGGTAAAAAAAAAAATTAAATCACAATATTGTGTCCACTATTCTAAAAAAGTTACATTCATTTTTGCTATTAAAGGTCCACTTAACAAAAAACTGAAACCAAGCTAGCGACAGACAATCATATATATATGGAACAGACCAGTTATAAGTTTGTAATAATACGTTCAAATAAAATCATGTTATATTTATTATATTAACAGTACATTACCTAGATGTATACAATGACAAATTTGCATGTCAATTGTCATTCTTCAGTAACGGTCTATTTTTGGCTTTTTATGCATCAGTGGACAGAAAAAAATGTACTTGAGAATCTTACCATGTGCATAAACTAACATTACGCTAACTATGCCCTGACTTACCCGCCTCCATTCTTTCTCAAGATGCACACCCTTCTCATCAGATAATTTAGTCCCAGAATGTTGGTTGACATTTGACGATTCCAAGGGGAAAATCTGTTATGTCTATATATTATGCATGTCATTTATCTTAATGTTTTTCTCTTCACATGTACACACAGCAATATACTGTGTACATATTTAACATTGATTTTATTTTTTTTAATCATACAAATACAGTGAAACCGCTCTAAACTGAAAACATTTGGGAAATAGTAAAGTTTGTTTTAGATAGTTGTTCGGTTTACTGAGGTTTAAATAAAGAACTGTAAAGACTTTTATGCATGGGTGTTAATAAAAGTGAATTTGGGTGACTGAAAAGTCATTATAATTTCAAGTTTTGATAAAATTACATTACATAAAAAAAATGAACTTAGAATTTTTTCCACAACTGAATTCAGTTTCTTGACTGACCGCTAACAGTAACACCCATGCTTTTATGGTACTGTGAAATAAGTTTGGTTTAGATGCAATTCCAGTTTATTGAGGGTCTGGTTTAGATGAGTTTCACTGTATATGTATCAAACTCATTACGATTGATTGACGATTGGCATTTGCTATGATGTGTGGGGATCTTATGTGAACTGTTTTATTGTGTGCAAATTACATTGTATATTTTCTTGCCTACCTGATAGATATATCTTTCACTTTGGCAGTGATTGGACACAGTGTCTGTTTTTTGTGATAGAGAAACATCACTTGTGAATTGATATTATCAATTCCGTGGAAATCCATAAATAACTTCAACAACATTTTTGATAGGAAACTGACTCGGTTAACAGAGTAAATTATTGTTGTTTCTTTTTTAGACTGTTGGAGTTGTAAGTACATGATTGTACATGTAATAAGTTTGGGTAGGCAAAAACAACACAATCGTGGATGACTCGTGGGGAACACAAAATTTGAAATTTTGGTGTTAAAACTGTTTTGGTGGAAATTCGCTAAATCTTTAGTCAAAACATTTGGAATTTGACATTCTGCACCAGTTCATCATGATCAGTTCTACTTATTTCTCATAACTCACTTGTTTTTAATTAGTGATTTATTAGGTAGTCATTATCAAGAGTCACTTTTTGTTCAAATATGGCATAATACACTAAACGTGTTAAAATAATTGCATATAAGCGTATTAAGACTTTGTGTCTCATGTATTGTAGCTTATTATATAAATTATATTATAATAAGTGTTAACAACATTTATATATACACATGTATAGTCGCCTGTTAATGTATAATGGATTAAATTTAACACTGGTGTCTGAAGTATTTGGGTTTACATTTATGGCCAAAAATAATCTATAATATAGGTAACTACTATATTAAGTATTAAATTTAGTTTGTTAACAGTAATTATATTAATTACTTAAAGAAATTTAATCACTAAATTTATCTAAAAAGTAGTAATAAAAATACACATTACTTATCTAATTTTTGTGAGTTTATTTCATTTATTAGTTAAATCATTGCAGTAATATGTAGTTCGCTGGAAAAAAGTGGAAGATATATTAAAGTTATAATTTTTTCATCACAAATGAAGCAAATGTGACTTGATGATGACTACCAGGTAATTTTAATTACAACTATATTTGTGCACATTTTTGTTGTTTATTAGTCTTATATACATTTCAGAGGATTGCTGGTAGATCTTCCCGTGTTAGAAAACTATTTTTATTCTGTAAATAAATAAAAATATATTTTAGATTGTGCAGTAGTTTTATTATTTATGCATGGAATAATTTGCAGGAACTATTGTATCTATATCACATTACAGTCTTTATTGTAGTGTCTTGAAGTGACAGTTCACCCTCAGTGTGTAAAACCCTCAGTGTGTAAATCACACTTTCACCCTTTGAAGGGTAGAACAACGTTAAAGGATCGTGCATAAAGGTTAATGTGTTTCACAATCCGAATAAAGTTTGGATTGTGTTTTATCCACTCTTAACTCTTCTGATCCTAACCTAGAACATTGATCAACTGTTGACCGATATTTCCACCTGCAAAGCAAATCGAACATGGCTTTTACCACCTCCCATTATTCAGATTGTGAAACACATAAACATTTATGCATGGTCCTTACTGTTGCGGTCCGGATTGAATAACAAAATTGTTGCTGAGTATATACAGCCTTTTTCTAAGCAGCTTTCCTGAACCTACTATCAAAAATAATGCCGTAAGGATATTAATGTCGCTCTACCCATCAATGCATATTAATTTTTATTGAAAACTTTGATTTTCCCAACAAAATTTAAAATGTGAAAAAATATCCTGTTTTATAACATTGCCTAAATCTTATTGTGAAAAACTGATTAGCCAACGTTTTGTTCAAATTTAATTTTGTTTGCAATTTTTTAGTATGCAAGCTTCGTAATAAACCCTACTCCCGTTATAGGGTACTACAGTATGGTTGAAATCTGATTTTCAGAAATATTTTGTCCAGCATTATTGTATGTATGAAAATTGGTTAGTTACTAGATTGCAGGCCTCTTTTCTTACCATTAAGTCCAAAATCTCCAGATAACATGGTTGTTATTTTTGTTGCCCAAATGGGTACTAATTTTAAATGTATAATGTCAATTCGTAAACAAAATGACAACTTCTAAACCAGTGTTGTCTGCAGCTACGTAAGCTTTCACTATGATGATTAGTGCAGCTGTACATATAATTATATTCTTATTTATTTACCGTAAAGATTTGACCACAACCAACAATTTAAAATTATTTGCGGTCCATGTTGCTTCATAAAAAAAAAAAAAAAATTTAATATGAGAATTATTTTTTTCTATCGGTTTGAAATCGATCAGATCGGATCGATCTTCCACAGCGTAAAAACATTTTATTGGCTATTTTCAGTTCCAGCCAGTGATACGCGACTGGTTTATCAAATTCCGTGGTGTGTGTTATCCTGTCTATGGGATAGTTCTCATAAAAGGCCCCTTGCTGTTTTTTCGGTAAGAGTAGACCATGTAGCGGTGACAGCGGGTTTCCTCTGAGACCATGTGTTAATATAACCATGCGTCTGACGTTGAATAACCGCTGATTTATAATTGATGTGTTCCAGCGGCGTCGTTAAACAAACAAACTTGATCTTTATCGTATAATCGCGAAACATTATTTCTCCTCAACATCCATCAACATTTACATTATTGTATGCTCTTTAAAATATGGCATAATCAGTAAATAACTTTAGCTACCGGTACATCCACTCATCAAGTATAATAGAAATAAAAACAGCTCGTTAATAAACGGATATACATTTTTATAATAATAATAATTTTAAAAAACTTTCTAATTGGACATAGTAATAATTAGTCCAAAGTCGATCATCATAATAGACAAATATTGTGTTTGTACAGAATAATAAATAAGTTTGTGTAGAGTCGAAAACATAAAACCGTCATCGAACATTTGAGAATCAAATAACAATCTGAATATAACGCAGCTCAGCCATTGGCATATCATTATGTTACATGACAGTAAAAATATTCACTTATATACATCAATATTATTATTACGTAAATATAATTATATAATTATATACATGTACAGTATATACAAAATAATAAAAGAAAAAATAACATTCACATTACAAACAAGTATAATTAAATACACATGTAACGGGAGGAAAGTCAAATCTATGTATAAATTATTTAAGTTTTTGGTTTCATTTTAAAGTTAGCAAACGTACAAACTTGCAGTGGTTTAATGAGATGACAAAATGTGGAGTTCACTCGTCTAAACATTTATGGTCTATTAATAATCTGTGTCCCAAATTCTGTAAAGGGTGAGATACATTATCACCCCAACCCCCTCCCACACACACGCTCACTTGCCACCCTCTTTCTACCCTCTTTCTACACCACCGACTTGTATACGAATGTGAAGCACATTAATATTTCTTCAAAAAATGCAATCTAATATGACTTTTAAAGGACCACAAGTCACATTATTCATTTTACACACGCGCACTATAGACACACCCTGATCTAATATCGTCCACCATTTTCAGTATTGATATCCAATTATATTTATACTCCATACCATAATTTGAATAATGTATCGCATTAGTTAAACAAAGTTTACATTATTATTACATGTATTATCATTATTATTAGTATTGTTGTTGTTGTTGTTGTTGTTGTTGTTATGTGTATATTATATAGACTAAGTGTAGGCTGCTTCATCATTAAAAACTTAGACGTGCGAAATTAACATTATACATTATATTTTGCAAAAAATAAGACTGTAAGTAATGGATAGCTGGCTACCTAAGAGTAATGTGGGAGTAAAATTAGTGAGCATAGTGCGTGTTTCCGTGAACATCGATCCTAACCAAAAGATAAACGGATACATTCTTTTGCAAGTAGTGCATGACGTATATTTTGTATAGGATAGATTTTTCACAGATGTATATATTACATGTATACACAATACGCCCACGCATACATTTGCTCCCACGTAACATGGATGGGCAGCTTTGAGTAACCAGGATACGAGAAAATGTTTTTAATTCCCTAAGATTATGTACACAAAAGGGTTGCAACAAAAATTTAACATTCAATATTCTTTTAAAAAAATGTTTTTTAACATTTGGTAATGGTAGTTCAATTTAGTCATAAGTCATTAATTTTCTTAAATAATAATTATAGCCTAATCTTTGTTACTATTATTTTAAATCTAGTTCATTAAGTTTTCTGATAAAGAACGGATCTAAACATGTACTGTTTGTTAGTGATCGTGTCTTTGCATTCAAAATAAATTTGAAGAATTTCATTATTTTCAAACTTTCCTAAGCGACTGGTGTCTCTAAAAGAAACCCACACACTTCCGCACACTACAATAAAATTGACGCAAAGTTCCATTTTATTAAATTTTTTAGTAAATATTGTATCACTAAACCCGGATCTCAAATAGTTTATTGGTAATTGTTGTTAGTTTCAACAGACAAGCATGTCACAGATAAGAGATTCTCAAATAAAACCTGGATCTTAAATAGAACTACATGTAGGTTCCACCAGTGATTTGAAAACATAAGAAATCCCAGGGTTACAATCAAATATTTACAGTGATTAATTTTGTACAAAATAATATCCTAGTATTAATAACTCTGAATATAAACTATGTACAAGTACGTGTAAAATATAATCACATTAAAATATATACATGTATACATTATAATTATATATATATAAATAGTGGAATAAAATACGTTCGTGTATACGTTCGTAAGTAGGTCCTATATATACAAACATAATTATACACATATTTAACATTATTCACGCAGTTAAATAGAAAATGGCATTGCGATTCTATTTTCTGTTTTTTATCTGCCATTAAGACATGTACAATAATTGAAGTTTAGAAGGAAAAAAACATTTCTAAAGATTCATTTTCATTTCTGACAAAGCGTAAATGGGTTTAACAAAAAAAAAGATTTTCGTTGTGTTACCTGAACTTTCGTAGCATTTTTGACTCCTTGAGCATACATGTACATGTACCTACGACTTTGTCAATGTTATTGAATATAAGGGGTGAAGACGGGTCCACCTGGATTGTCCCTTTTCAATACGCCACACTTTAATTGGTTCGAAAACCCCAAGAAATTAGTGTGTCCTACATGTATACGTTTAGACATTCTAATAATTATCCAGGAATCGAAACGCCATTTCCAAACGTACCTAACTAGTATATTACACAAGTATCTTGTTAGTCTTTTTTTATTACGGAATAATTATCATATATAATTCAATAAAGTTAAATAACTTACCAGCTTTTAGTTTGTAGATTCAGAACGCCTACACATACAATTCTGTTTCATGATTGCCTTGGAACGAGTCAGTTTTGGTAACTTATACCGGTATGTAACGTTGCTAAGAAACCCGGTCACGTCAAGTCATTGTTGTCGTCAAGACTTAGTATATGTTTCGCAGACCATTAATTTTTCCGCCAGTCGAAGAATTCTCCGGAAACTTACTTGATGACGTCAACAATGCTTTGACGCTTCTGTTCTTTAGTAACAGCGTGTTTATTTTAAGTACCAATGCAAATTTGCCAAAAGGATGGTACTGCACAGTTTCAAAGATAGTAAGTTATTTATCTGTTTAAATTTGAAATCCATAATGAAATGACGTATCATGATAATTTTGTATGAAAGATTATTAGTCCGAGAAAACTTTGACTGACAACGGTCTAGATGGACATTTTGCTGGCTGGATGACCCTGTAAAAGGGTCATCCAGCCAGCAAAATGTCTGCGAAGATAGATTATTTATAGTATCAGTATACGAAAACAGAACTCTGTTAACAATATAGTACCGTTTTAAATTGTGTGCAACGTGTGTATAATTATACATAACGTACAATAAATACCATTTACTATGTAATAATGATTGAAAACTACGCAAATATATACATAACTAATTTCAATCCATGCAAAACATGTCGTGTAAGCTCATAGATATAAGTATTTGTCGTGCAACGAGGTTTCCCTAATCCTGAATATATATACATGTACAATTTCAGATCTATATCTTGAGTTGAATACATTAATATGTATGTAATACTATCATGAGTGCAATAAACATACTTTAAAATATATACATACATAGTTAATCCATTGTTAAGTTTTAGCAAAATAGTGTGCGGTGAGGGGAAAAGCTAGGTTATTTTAACGAATGTTCAATCTGTTGAATTCTTTCTAAACACCAACATATTAAGCTCGTCACAACAGTTGCTACTATTAACGAAGTTGTAGTACAAGAACATTGTTGTACCTGTACATGTAAGTAAACCCGTGCCATGATATTGTGCATCTGATCTGCATGTTACATTGTCCATACATTATATACATATTAAACTCTATATGTACAGTACATACATAATTTCCGTTGATACTTATACCGTTTTCACCATGGATAAATTTGCATCCTTTTAATGTCATTTTTTTACCATATATATATCATAGTCATAATCCATGACATGATGGTAGGACGATCTTTTGTGTTCTTTCAGTTGTTGTGGGATACAAATAGTCCACATTTAATCTTTCCTTTGCTAAATGCCCATCTATATACTATATATCACAGTTTTCTCTTCATCTGAGACACACCCTTAAAATAAGTCCAGATTCTGACGTGGTGCGCAATCTAAATCTTGCGACTATTGCATCCATGATCTTTGAACTGGCGGTCTGTTAGTGTTCAACCCGGTGTCAGTAATCCCGCCTCTGGACTGACCTCTGCCACGTGACCAGCCTCGACCTTGTCTCGAATAGCCTCTGTCGTTATTACTGCGGTAATTGTGTTCGAACACTTCCGGTATTAGCAGAGCTCCAGCAATGAGGGTGAGAATCATTCCCAGGATGCACAGCCCCAGTGAGAAGGAGACAACGAAAGGGGACGGGATGTAGACGAGCCATATGATCATACCAATGAACGTGAATAGTCCTACAAAATAAAACAAATTAATTACATTTCTATATTATTACACATACATGTACATAATAATACCGTCCATAAGTCGAAATTGTATATTTAAAAATCCATTGGACGTTGTTGTTTTTCTTCTTCGTCTTCTTCTTCTTCTTCTTCTTCTTCTTATTTTTCTTCTTCTTCATCTTCTTCTTCTTCTTCCTCGATCGCTTCCTTTCTAGATGTCCACACCAGTGGCTCGCACGCATGTCACGTTTTTTTTAAGTCAGCCAGGTTGCCGTAAAGTTTCTCCTTCGTTCTTATGATAAAGCTAATACGAATTTTACCAAAAAATATGTACAAAGGGATGAGTTCCATAAGTTAGACTCCGACATAGCTGCTGTACCTGAATAGTCTCCGTTACTGGAGTTACTCGGAGTCTTGGTTATTGGTGTAACCCCAGAATTTTTGACATTCGTGTTACTCTCTGTTATATTTTGTAAAAAAAAACGAGAACAGAACTTACTATTTTTTTAAAAGAATTTCGACCCATTGCTAACTACTAGTGGTTATGGACTGACGGAAAAAAATGTAAATATATTTTGGTAAAGAAGATGAGTTTGGAGATCATTTTTGTTCTTGACTTACCCATGGCAAAGCACAGCCACATGCAGACCATAGCCAAACCCTGCACCCTCGCGGCGTCGAAGAAGACGTAGATAAAGATCAAGATCGTAGCGGTGATCACCAGAAGAAAGGCAATGGTCATCATACCTCGTGTGGCGTTAAAGAGTTCTGAAATGTAATAAACAATATCACCAGCAGAAAGGCAATGGTCACCATACCACGCTATTGTCCGGAGCGAAACCCATGTTACTTGCCCCTGAGACCGAGCTGCCATGTGGTGCCTATTTTCCCGCCAAAAGCGTGAGCGATTCTCTTTAAAATCTACATGACAAAACATTGACATGACAAAATGCGTATATCTTCACAGGGCAGAGTTGAAGGCAAATTTCGACAAAGTAGATATGGCGTGTATTTACGAAAGCAGTGATGATACCAGATTGAAAAAGTAAAGTTTGTTTTATTTAACGACGCCACTAGAAACACATCGATTATAAATCAGCGGTTATTGGACGTC
>JAULBR010036767.1:0-15176 GCA_032355825.1 Melanodrymia aurantiaca
CACAAACTTAAGCTTACGTTGTTGTCTTACCTTATTCATTTTAATGAAACTTAAGTCAAAACTTAAGAAAAACTTAAATTGTTTGATAAATACCGCCCCAGATAATCTATATTTACATAATTATAGTTTGTGTTTTAAGATAATAGATTTCTGTAAGTAGTACTGTAAACATAAGTTATTAACAAGATATTTGTATATAAAGCATTATGGGGATGTGTCAAGTATAGCATACATGGATTATAGGTGAACTGCATGGGGCGATATTTATCAAGCGACGTAAGTCTGAAATAAGACTTAAGTCTGAGAAAAACTTAAGTCTACGATTTTGACTTTCGTTCTGTGAAATAACAAACCTAGACCTATGTGTTGGCCGTTTTTTTACTTAAATCTTAAGTTTGCTTCCGAGGTGTCTGAAGAATTCTACAAAATCTTAAGGTTGTTTACTGTGGATTATTTGTACTATAGGAGTTTACGCTGTTGTCTTACCTTAGTCGATTTAATGAAACTTAAATCAAAACTTAAGAAAAACTTAGGTTGTTGATAAATACCGCCCCTGATCTTTCATTCTCTGTTTAATTTCGGTCAAAAATATGTTGCGATTACAAACATTCTGTTGATACCAAATATTGACAGATTCAAAACCACACAACAAACCTCGTATCTGGCTTACCCAATTCACAGTGGTAGGCTTTTGTAAGCAAATATTATCTAAGATTTCATAATATTGACGTAAAATACAGTTGTCAGTTTCTAATAATTTCAACCAATATTTTATAATACATGTACGAATATTTCTATATAATTATTTACAACGGTAATCTTCCCAGTTCACAAGATATCATCATATTAATTTTCCTGTACTCCTTTGTACACCTAATATTATTTTACAATAATGCATATGTACAGATTCCCCGTTATTAACTTTATTAAAACACCATACTTCACACGGTAACCCAATATTCTACATACATACATACATACGTACATGCATCTAATAATGCTAATAGTGTTTCTGTGTTTAAACTATAGTTGGTTATTTTACTCCATAACACGGCCATTACTCCACATTTAACACATACATGTACTAGTATTTTCTGACACCGACGTGATTTGGTTTACTCGACTTAGCAACTCGAAAGCAAGCAGCATATCAAGAGAATAGTCAACGAGCTTCAAGTTACAGTTTATCTAGAATAGATGTTTCTCTTTTAATACACCTGTTGCGAGAAAAGGACATCAATTGACGAGTGCAAGTTAAACAACAGTATTTCGGAGTAGCGATTGGGAAATTATATTTATAATAATTATTATCCATTATTTAAAATAGAAAAACATAGACAAAAAGTGTACACATAAAGACGTTGGATAGAAAATCACTTATCCATGAGCCAGACCCCAAAAAAATGGTACCATTGAGCAGGGCACAAATCAAAACTTATAATCGCTTTATTATACCCTGGGACAAAACAAAAATGCATTATGGACTTTCCAATAGAGTAGTTCAAGTTAGTTGTCATCATTTTAACATTTATGATTCAGGTGGTCACACAATCGGATAAATTGTCACTAATGATACTATTTGCAAACAAACATGAAGGTTCTTTAAAATGAAATTTAACATGGTTGTATGAATGGTTATCCCCCTACATTGTATTGTGGGAAGGGAAATCCATAACCCTAGATGCCATTTGCCAATGGCCAACGTAATTTTAAAGATATGAACTAATTATATTTGACGTCTCTTCCAAGGTTTGTATATTAGGAACAATTTTAAACTGATCAGGGGCGTAGGCTGTGGGAGGGTTCGCATTATTTGTCTATACAGAGAAAATATAATTTAGCAAGTGTTCGTTAGGTTTATATTGGAACCCCTCCCCCATGATTCACTTTAGATACAACCCTCCCCCACCCATCCTAGTTCTAGACCACACCACACCACACCCCTACTACATCGATATTTGAAAAACCGAACAGAGGATACCCCTACCTCAGAACCTCTCCAAACATTATAATGTGGTAAAGTCGCTATTTAATTAACAACAAAAACTACTATTGCCGAAACAGCTTCTGGATGATTGAAAAACGCTACAATATCAAATTCAAACAGTTTCTATGTCATACAGGGTTACACTCAAATGGTTTAAAGGTACATTCTCGAGTTTTACATTGTATTGCATACACTATCACTGATATTATCAGTATAGGTATATATACAATGCGTTATAGAAGCAGAGTATACATGTAGTCCTTGAGCTTTTTAACAATAATGTAATACGATGCCAATTAGCTTAGAGAAAAGTGCATATAAATAATTAAGATACTATAATAGTTTGGATGACCAGACGCACATCGGATATACATTATATTGATATTGTAAGCAACAATAATATGTAAGTAAATGCTAATTATAATAAGAAGAAATGCTTTATTAGCCAGAAACATGCTATAAATAATTATCATTACAATACGAATGTACGGTGGCATCCATTTTCAAACTCGGGAGTGCATTTAATTTATATCTGGATATAACACAGATTCATTTTTCTTCCACGTACATGTATGTACTACTGTTATCCTATTTGCCTATACAACTAGTATTAATGCAAAACATGGAACATTATTATATTTCTCCCTATTGATCACCCTAGTTGACCCTCACTATCTTGGAACTCTGAGGATGTGCCAAAGACAGGCGTCCTTGAACCTTCAATGGGTGTAAGCAAGTGTCAAATGGTTGGTTGATTGATTGACCCTTGTTGAATTTGTTTCGATAAATAATTAGGTATCTTGCATGCCGTGACCTTGCAACTGAAGCGTTGCCCTACCAAACAGCCTGCCATTCATCCTTATAGAGTAATGTTTCCGTCTTCTAAACTGGCAATATAAATGTCAAAGTGTTGTATTTCGAAGTCTACTTGAATTTAATTTGTTTTATGCGTGCAACATGGTATAATTATTACATTCTGTAGACTAATTTGGTAAATTGAATTTATGGCACGTGTCTGAAAAACATTAGTCCAAGTCCAATATGGTGGTCGGCAGTGAACACTTTCGATTGATTTTCTTTAGACGTTTGTCAGAAAAAGCATTTTGTTAAAGACATATAATTTGACTTTGAAATGTGAAACTGCATTTTGTTCTCTTTAATAATTATTGTAATCTAAACGTCAAAACGAGTATCATAACCACGGTAGTATTCGCAAAAGGCGAAGTCTGAATGGAAATTATCGTGATTGAAGGGACATTATGGTGATATGGACATGGCATGAGGTTACCAGTCTGTACTTCGTGTATGAACATTTGACAATAAACACAAATTAATGTCCTATTTTTGTGTCCAAATTATATAACTTTAGGTTAACAAATAAAAATATTGTAATGCAAAAATTAATACATATAAAAAATCTTCAGAAAAAACCATCGTCGGCCATTGATTTTCCTGAAGATTTTTTGTGTGTATTTGCATTACAATATTATTATTTGTTAACCTAAAGTTAACATAATTTGGACACAAAAATAGGACATTTTGTTTATTGTCAAAAATGTTTACCTTTTTTTCTCTACGTTAAACGAAACTAAAGTTATCTACGAAAAACATACATCTACTACAAATATTTAGACACAAAGTATAGCTCTTACAGCTGATACATATCAGCTATGGTGTATTGTGACGTATCACGTGACTTGACGTATCACGTGACTTGACGTCACGGTCCGTCTACTCACTGATCATAGACGTTGTAGTTGATAAAGAGAATACTAAGTTATTACACCGTGGTCAGCGGCACAACGCTGGAAAATAAATCCATCTCTCAATGTGAGAGACGACTTTCGAGAGGTCATGACCTGGGTTAGGACGATTTTGGCATCACTATTTCTCGCAGCTTCAACGTTGTGATGTCACGCTTTGCATAATATAGGAAATGTCCATAGACGTGGTTTCGGTCAGCTCATTGCTGTTATATAACTATGTTTATGTTATTGTTTGATCAACTTCACGCGTTGTAATAAATAGAATACTATGACCGTTTCCACACGATATCGTTTATTTGCAACTCGTGTGTTTTCAATGGTACATTGACTTACTTTCGCTCGTGATGCCCGATTGGACAAACCCGTTGTAAATAAACGGTCTCTCGCGGGAACTGTTACTCGTTTAGGATTCTATATATCACCATCACTGGCTAATGAAAAGATATAACTGCTTGATTTAAAAGAGCCTCGACGATTTTCAGACAGTATCGTTGTATCTCTAGGGTTGAAAATTAGTTTCTATCAAATAAGAGTTAGTAATAATTATTTCTCATGCCTAGATATAAATTATTTTATTACTTTCGTTCGTTTACCATAAAAGTGAAATCAAATTAATGTTTTCCGGTAATCATGGTATTCTGGGACATCCACTAGCCGACACATATTACGTAATCTACACTGTGGATTCTCCGCAGTAAGTGAGATCATGTTGCGCATTCTAGCTGTCTAGACTCTAGTAACCGACAAAGATTGTTTAAACATGGAAAATTGTGATTGTATATAATTATCTGATAATTACGGAATATCCAGTCAGTTGTTCTTTAGACGTCTACCAAGTCAAACGACTTAACAAAAAAGAATGTGCTAAATGTCAATCTGATAGATCTAATTTGGTCTGAATCAATACTACTAGTCATAATTGGAATGGAGAATGTGTGTTTAATGCGTTTACAGACATAGAATATGTTTTATGTCTAAATTATAGTGAAAGAATGAATGAATCAATGAATGGATCCATGAACGCATCGATGAACGAATGAATGAATGAATGAATGAATGAATGAATGAATGAATGAATGAATGAATGAATGAAGTAAACGTTAACGACACCCCAGCACGAAAAAAATGCATCGGCTATTGAGTGTCAAAATAATTATGGTAAAATTATAGTGGTGTTGGATGACCAACTGATATGAGGTCGCAATATCATTTATAGTAGTAAGAGTACCCTGAGACTCATATGGCTTGTGCCACACAATAATAGTTGATCCTTGTGGACCACCATGTCGTGAACATTGGAAACGATGTCTATCCTGCAAATATAAAATGAAACCACTCACTTATTATCCGGGTTCTCCATAATAGATTCCAGATCCGACACCGAACCAGTGTCGTCTGATAGCACCATCGGCATCCGTTTCCTGTTCGCTGGTGGAGACTGGAACTGAAACATTATGCTGGGATCAGACTTCCTGGACTTCTCCGAGTAACTATCCCTGAATCTCGATAACTCACTGTTGTATTTGTAATGATCCATTTGACCCAACGAGTTCGGTCTCTGTGAGCGTATCCGACGTCCGCACGGACTTTCATTTCTAAGACAGACAGGACTCATTTGTGAATAGAAAGCATCATCCTGCCCAACGCTACTACTACAGCTCACATGTCTGGTGTGGCCGTTATCCAGATTTATATTGCACTGTATGGAAACATCCCTTTGCCATGGAAATCTTGCATCAAACGTATCACCGACTATATCCCATTTTTTGTAATGCGAATTGTCCGAAGTATTGTCGCTCTGGCTTCTTTTTAAGCTAAATCTATCGGAGGTTAAATCTGCAGATTCCGCTTTTGACACATATAACGGTACGGAACATTCACGACGAAGACCAGAGGACTCTCGGAACTTTGGTTCATGAGACCTTTCGGAATTTAAGCGTTCATGGTTTACGTGCACCTGGTTAGAAACAGGAATCGACGATGTTGAAGACATGTGCTCTCGCCTGAACCCGTTCCGTCGGTCCATCACCGGTGTTTGAACTTTCAGTTTATCATTGTCGTTGGAATTCACGTATCCATAATTTGCCAATTCTGGGCATAGCGTGGAAGAAGATGATGTCTGGTAGATGTTGTATTCATCGAGTTCCGTGGAAGGTCCCGACCACGTCGCTCTGTTCAGAAGTTGTCTGTGTCTAGTCCTAGCATCGGTGTAAGGTCGACGGCGCCGGGGTGGAACGACGGGAGAAGAAGATCCATTCTGAATGACCGGTCCTCCGGAATTTTCGTCAACGTGCTCCTGTACGCTGGCAAGATATTCATCCCCTGCAGAAGCAGACAATAAAAGAGAAGAGTTAAACAGATTCAGTTGAAGAATGAAAAGTGCCAGGAGAGATTGCACGGATTCTGAGTGACCATTCCCAGTTGGATTGTTCAAACCCGTAAGAATGCCATCTCAGCGGTAATAATGAGGTCGCACACCAACCTGTTGCATCTAATAACTGTTATTTGATTTTTGTCACTTTACCCAGATCTGACTTTACGCCTACGACGACTTCTGCAATAGGCACTTTATTGATCAACATGTATGGTTTTTACTTTGCTGCTTGCTGCCACTATTATCTTTTCTAACAACTCAATGTTCACATAGTAAAGATCATGCGCATTTTCTTTCTTATATATATGCTTTTTCTATTCTTCACTTATTTCGTTTATTCTCGTTTAAATACCGGTTCATGCATTGTGTTTTATATTATTGCCCACGCGCTGTGGTATTTGCAGTTGTAAACAATGATCCACGACTTGTCCATACAATTCCGTGTTGTGTGATATCATGTCTGTGGGAAAGTGCACGTAAAAGATTCATTGATGTTATTCGTTAAGAGTAGCCTATGTGGCGGTAGAGGATTTTGTTTCTGCGACCAAGTGTCGAACAAGGTCTGGTCTGGCCTATTTGTTTAACGTCCACATTCAGAGCAAGCTGTTATAGCAGACGGCTATCGTGGGCGCGAGTTCTGACCTCGGCCAGCCCTATTGTCCATGTTTAATTTTATAAAATATTAACCGAGTAACATAAATTTACGAGACAGTTTCACTAGAACATAGCTGTGCTTCTTTAACATAGTATGTTCATTCCCTTGTTCATGGTCATTGCAAAGAGCAATAATGTAAATGTTAATGAATAAATATCTGACCAAGGAGAAAAATGATCGGAATGACATACAAGTAATTATTCCTCATCACTCAGAACAAGGGCTTGGCAATAAAGAGGCCATTACAAGATCACACACTGTCGCATACGATTCCGGTCCAACTGTGCATGCTGACGTCACACAACCATACACTATTTCGAGCAATTTTGTCTACAATTTCACGAGACGATAGTAAATTATGTGAGTGACTGACTGACTGCATTAGTTTTAGATGCCTTGTCCACTGAAGGTTTGGACACTCCCGCCCTGGGTGCGGTCCGCCATCAAGGGTCGGAACCCAATGCCGAGGCTGTATAATGAGTGACCAAGCAAACATTTGAATGCTGTTCCCATCGTATGGGCGCACCAAATTCTATTTTAAGATGTTTCCGGCTAACGGAACCTTTTATATTTCAAAAAATTACAATTGACTTACATGGCTAAATTGCAATAATTATTTGTATTATCCAATGCGTTTGTAGTAGCTTATTAAGGTTCTTGGACTTTTATCTCCAATAAGTTGTTAACGTAACAAATTAGTGTATAGAAAGTTAATAGTAAGCTACCACAAACATTTTAATGACCAGAAAACATGCACGGTCGCGTGAATCTTAAACTCAGGAATGTGCGTTCAAAGTCAGTGGTTCTAGTTTAAGATGAAGGTAAAAATAACAACACTCCCGCCAGAGCTTTAAAAATCAGATCATCATTAATGGATTAAAACGTATATCCGTATAAGAGAGTCCGGATGAATGTTCAACTGAGCCGTTGCACACATGGACCTCTGTAAAATCCAAGGTTATGTCAACGCATGGTCTCAGAAGTTAAAATCGCTGCCGCCACAAAGGCTACACTTACCGAATAGCAGCAGGAAGTATGTTGTGGACACCCTTCCCAAAAACAGAATAGCACACACCACAAAGAACATACAAAGCCCGTCAACACCAATAACCAATTTCAAGATAATAATAACAACACCACTGGAGTACAATGATAAATAATCAGTGTCTATTGGATGTCAAACACACGGTTATGACGACACATGGTTTCAGAAGAAACCCTCTAACGCCATAAAAGGCTACTTTTACCTATTAACAGCAATGAGTCTTTCAGGTGCACTTTTCCTGAGACAGGTTATTAAAAAATATTTTCGAAAATTACTCTGACCCGAGAACACACGACAACCTCAGATGAACCCGTCATGGATCACCGGTTGGAGAAGAACATAATCCAACGGATCCACTGACCAGGATTGATCTTTCGACCTCCCGAGCCTCAGGCGGATGCTCTTGCGCTCAGCTGCATCCCGCTGACGATGTACATTATAACGTACATCGTATACAGCGTCTTAGAGTGAAAAAAAAATAAGTGCTTGACTACGTTAACCATTGAGCCGACTGAAATGTTTATGTATTTGGTTATCGGATTAGTGTCAGAATAAACACATTATATTCCCAGCTATTCAAAACAGTTTAATGGCATTTATGGAAAATTCATTTGCCAAAACAAGTAGTAAACACAACCTGTGCATGTATACACAACTAAACTGCAAAGTATAATAGTATACATGTAGTTAGTTATAACTTATTTACGTGCCTATATAAAATGAAAGATCAAGCACGTCTATCCTCGACACACATCCCAGCTGACCATACTGCCCTCCCAAGACAGAAGTAGTGCTCGTATGAGACAGGAAACCCGCTACTCATTTTTGGTAAGCAGTAAGGGATCCATGATATATGTAAGGGGTAGTACACATACCCATTGAGCTTTGCGGAGCACTCGCTTTGGGTTGGAGCCGGTGTAATAGGAACGCAAGTCGGGCAGGAAAGTAAGTCCGGTAATATTGTAAATAAATGTGTCAAATAATAAAATGAAACTTTACGGAATAAAATTAATAGCCTGATAGATAAAACGAGATATTACCTACAAGACTTACCTTTGATATAAAAAAAACCCAAACCACCCCTTCCGACCCCAAAACACAATAAAACTATTATTATGATTTACGCAAGTCTTGCTTGACTAATAATCCTATATGGGTATTCTGGTCTGAGAGCGTTATACTAACTTTTACATTGTTTCTGACCTATATTCCTACAGATTTCTACTCCTTTTACATCCGTACTGGGATTAAACATCCCATGTCCCACGATTGGGATTTGAACATACCAATTTTACGCTCAATGCGTTAACTACTGCGATGTGAAGGCCGGTGTGAAATACAATGTAGTACTTGAGAAAAATAATATAATGACTGAAAGAATAGAATTACTAAATTAAAAGGGACGATTCATGGCTAGGTTGAAAGAACACAGATTGACAGACATATAGGTGAATAAATGAATAGAACTATCCGTGCATTGGTTGCATGAATGAAATGAAATCAGTCAGGAGGATGGATGGATGGATGGATGGATCTCGGACGTACGGATGGACCAAATTACCTCAGACGGACGGATAGCTGATTGGGAGGATATCGGACGAACGCACAGACAGATGGATGGCATTGCATTGTTTAAATATCGAGAAACATTAAGAAAAACAACGCAATTCAATCTTACAGTATAAATAACTTGCAACTTGAGATACCTGTACGCATCAGAGATTGGTTATACAAAAAAAGCAACTACATGTATTATATCAAATACTTATATTTAGCAGAAACACATAGTGTGTGTTTCATACATAATTATTATTATATCATCGTGCTTTAATGAGCACTAAAGTAAACAATTAAAAAACAGAATCTTTTTTCAAAACATGTATTAAAAAATAGACAATAATTATGGTAAAACGTATGCTCAAGAAAAAAACGGATGTACATACTAACACAGCTTACTTACCTAACGCAATTCTGTCCACTGCCAGTACTGCAATCTTTCATCATGACTCAACATACCAATATGATTATTACATTAGTTAACGCTTGGCGTGATCAAACGAACAGGTAAAGACCACCTCCGGGCTGCCAAGATGAGATGGGCAGGTGGTTCGACGCCTTTTAAAACTAATAAATAAGGTCAGAAACGACGCCGACGACTGACCATGCTATACTAGCTGAGCCTGGTTGGTAAATGTGTCCAGAAACAACCATGCATCATGCTAGGCTGAGCCGGGTTGATAATGTGTCCTGACAAAACTTGTTTCCAATTGCAACACGTTTAGGACGTGATCACTGGGACGGCTTCTTAATGCTGGGCAGCTGACAGTAAAGCTCGATCTTGTCAAGATGGACAGGAGCTAATCCAGAAAATATTTAAGAAGGGTGCTAACTTCAATGCGAAAAGACACACGGACGTGCTCATGAAAACGGGAGCAAGAGAGGAAACGTTATCACCGGTCTCTGTTGGTTGGACCACCGGGCTTAAGACGTGTAGGTACAGGGTTCGAATACCACGCGAGGCGATGGGATTTGCAATCGCAGTACCGAATCCAACTCTAGTTAGTACTTAGCAAGTCTCAATGTGTAGGTGTACACCTACATGTACCAGAGTCCAACTACTTGTATAACAAAGCTGTGGCTTGTACGTCTGTGAGAGAGTGGATATAAAATATCCTTTGTATACTAGCACTAACTTCTGTCCTGAGTGGACTGTCAAGGAAGCTGGACTTCGTGCGTGTCAAGAAAATAAGCATGTAAATACATTATAACTAACAAAAAGCGCCGTCCAAAAATAGTCACATAATTAATGTTTGTCAATAATTAAAAACAAATAACATGATCAAAGAGGAATTTAGAATTCTTTTTAGATAAATGGGTGGGGTGGGGGCTGATTCTCCTCTCATCATATACCTGGATCCGCCCTTGAGTCAAGTAGGCCTACACCAGATAAGTGTTCTGTCAGAAAGCTCGCAAATGTAATTTGAAATTTATTTCGAGTTGTATACCCACGGATGTTTTAATGATGCATAAAATATTGATAACCAATATCCAGTAAGAAATAGAACACCACTGAAAATTCATTCCAACATGTTAGTAAATAACGTTTGGTGTAGAGAACGACAAGAAAGCATTGCAATGTTTAAGAACGATGTTTTAAGTTTTAAATACGGCGGATGCCACTGGCGGGGCAGCACAGGCGCATCCAGGGGAGGGTCTGGGGAGCAGGACCCTCACTTTACCCACCATTTTTTTATTTTTCAATAACTAATTTTAAAACTAATCCCGATCACATTGTGTATTCTCTTGCAAAATTTGAAATAACGAAATCACCACCGCCAAAAGCCATCTTTAAAAATTAACTATCTTGCATAATCACTTGCTAAACAAAGAAAAGCCTATGTGGCAGCATATATATACTTGTCAGACCATGTGTCACAATAACAGTGTTTTACATTCAATAGCTCATAGTTATTAATCAATGTGTTCCTTTGGTGCCGTTAAACAAGGCTTAATGAGTACGTTTGCCTAAAATAGTTCGTCTCGTGCCAAATTATTTAAGACAACAGTCCAAGGATGATATTAAGCTATTAGAAAAGCATCAGTGTGTTTTAGAGACCACTCTGTGTTAAAGAATAAGCTGACCTAAACCAGACTGTTATTTCATGTTGAGAGAGAGATAGAGAGACGCAAGCATGTTGGTTCGGTGTCTGCTTTCTAATGGCAATTACCATGCTATTGATTATCTATGAAGCTTGAACAACCTGAAAAGTAGGTGTAATTTGTTACAATTGGTGAAACCCTTACGAAAATTCAAGATTGTTGAATGAATGAATGAATGAATGAATAAATGAATGGAGTAAAATTTAACGACACCTCAGCATGAAAAAAAAAGACATTGGCTATTGGGTGTCAAAACATGGTATATACATATACAACGACATCAGTGTTTAGAACTGATATATGAATACTCTATAGTAAAATCTACAAACAATAGTGTACAGGGCTATGCTATACTTATACATGTAGTACATAAAAAATAGCACAGGCAATATTTTTAAAATTTGCCAAAAATGTGATTGTTGAAATGCAAGAAACATTTATACATGTACATAACATGGGTATATACATGTACTTTGGTCCTTTCCGTTACAGCCGAAATGTATTCTCCGTCGACTATTCAGTTGTGTAAAGCCAGCTACATTGAAACGAGACAGCATGACAACAAACAGTCGACAGTCCGAGATTGTTCTTGTCAGGATAAGCTTCCTCCTAATGGTCTGCTGGTGTTACTGTGTCATAGTGGGATTTCCATAGCCATTGACGCTATGTAGATTACCATAGTGCTAATAATTGCTATAACAGTGAAAGTCGGAAGCGAAAAGAAAAACAGTCGTGAAAGGTTGCTATCAATAATTATATGAACAGTGTCTGGTCATCTGAACAGTTTCGGTTTAAGTGCATATTCCTACGTTGATCTCTTTTAATGTAGAAAAAAGCTATGTTTACATATTTTTCGAACACCATGGTATGTATAATCACTGCTTTGAGGGTTATTCGTAAGAACATGCCACCTATATTTTTGTTTTCAAAATGACCCGTCCACACTGTTTATGCGGATACATGCTGTTTGCTATAAGGAATTATTACCGGTGTGGCAGTGATTCATACCATTTCGTCTTTGTTGTAATATCTCTTCAGCTCTACCTTGTGCAGAGATACGCATTTGGCTATATTAATGATTTTTGACATTTATAATCCAAGTTTTAAAAACCATTAAATTTGATCAATGTAATTATGTTCCTATTATTAATTGCTGACCACACATTTAATCTTATGGATGACCCCGTCCCCAACCACCTCAACACTATCATTTTCAACATCTTCTAAATATACCGTAAGTGACATTAGTTAGTTAGTTATAACTTATTTACGTGCTTATATCTAATTAAGCTTCAAGCACGCCTGTCTTGGTCACACAGTCCAGCCGCCTCGGCTGTCTGCCCACGACAGAAGTTAGTGTAAGTATGAGAGAGGAAACCCGCTACTCCAAATTGATAAGTAGCAAGAGATCTTTCACTATGCACTTTCCCACAGACAGGTTAGCACATACCACGACCTTTGTTAAACCAGTTGTGGACACTGGTCGGTATAAGCGGTATTACACTTACCCATTGACCCTGGCGGAGCACTAACTCTGGGTTGTAGTCGGAAAATGAGATGCACGAGCAGGATTCGAACACTGTTCCTACCAGCGTGTAGTCCGTGACGTTAACCACTTCACCACGAAGTCTTTGTAAAAGTGCGATATCTCATATAAATGTACGAGATCGCGTATACAAATAGTGGATCCGGTGGAAAAAGTATGAGATGCCGTAAAAACAGTATTTATCTTTCTCGGATCGGCAGATATTTGATTCCGTGTGTATAACATCACAAGAAGTTCGGAACAATATAGATCAAAGAACCTTTGATAACAATCGCATACAAATTGATATATTATGTTTTTAAAATTTTATTTATGGCTTCATTAAAAATGATTTGCTGTTCCATTCTGTCATTGGTGGTAATGAGATATTTATTATTAGCATAATTAAATGTAATTTACTATTAGAATTGAAGTATCTTTGAGTGTATATAAGATCTTTTCATCAAAACAATATTAATCAATAATCGTTACAATTCTACAGTGAGCCTCATACGAAATCAATAACTGTCATTACCCATAGAGAATAACGTACGCACAATTTTTCTTAGTTGTACATCATCTACCTTATACTTTATTTGCAATAATTATGGCACATATGCCTGCGATTGCGAACATATAATATGTAATAAAATTGAGTTTATTATTGTGTTGCGATTGGGAACCTGTATCTAATAAAAATAAGTTTTCTGAAAATTAAATTTAGGGTCGTATTTTGACCTTATGTTTAATAATTATTACATTTGGTCACTTTATTACACAACGAGTTGGAACATACTTAGTAACCCACAGTTATCAGCTTAAAACAGATGCCACAGATGGTTTAGGGTAATGACCTTTTTTTTGCAAACAAAATAATGGTGTCATCATTGTTTAAATAATAGTTACGCGTGTACAGCGTCACGGCTTTTGTAAAAACATCTCGAGATATTCTTTCTTAATGTGCCTATTGTTAACGCTCTGGCGCGAGTTATTGTGACATCTTTCTAGACAAGAATTATCGGCATTAAAGGCACAATGTCTAGTTTTAAGACGAATACCACCATGCTAGCACATCTAATGCTACGTATATATAAAATATGTATGGACAAAGGACCAATTGTTTATTATTAAAAAATTTAATACACTTTTATCTTAATACATTGTACCTACAATACCGGTCTCCGTGGTGCAGTGGTTAACGCTACGGACTTCAGGCTGGTAGGTACAGGGTTCGAATCCCATTCGTATCGACTCCAAACCCAGAGTGAGTGCTCCGCAAGGCCCAATGGGTAGGTGTAATACCACTTATACCGACCAGTGTCCACAACTGGTCTAACAAAGGCCGTGGTATGTGCTAACCTGTCTCTGGGAAAGTGCATATTAAAGATCCATTGCTACTTATCAATTTGTGGTAGAGGGTTTCCTCTCTCATACTACCACTAACTTCCGTCCTGGACAGGCAGTCGAGGCATCTGGACTGCCTGACTATGACAGACGTGCTTGAACCTTAATTGGATATAAGCATGTAAATAGGTTATAACTAACTAATGTTGATTTCAATGGTATAAATGAGGTCACGCTGGCGGTATTATCAGAATAATTAGTATTGTAAAAACAGGTTTTAGGGGCAATAATAAGATATATAATATTACCCTTATGCCAGTTAGGGATGGTTTCGTTTCAGAACTTGTGTGTTCTATACTTATGTAACTCGATTTCGCTCGTTGGATACATTCGGAAACCTCTCGTGGGATAAACAATCTCAAAGGGGAATTCGTGTATGATTCTCTCAGTCCATCCATTCATAAGTTTGCTGAAAATGATGAATTTTCTTATTTGAAACGAGTTCACGGCCTCGCTGGTATTCCGTTCCTTTGATGTTGATTAATGGGCAAATCTCGGCGACATGACATGTTCTTTGGGTTAGTACTTTAGGTCGAGTACATTTGAAATCACATCGCATGCAGTTACTCATCCATCTTTCTGTGCTAGTCTGTCTGTCCACCGCTTACAGCCTGTTGTCAAGGGGTACGTGTAGGTGTATCCACTTATAACAAGTAACCGGTCTCCGTGGTGCAGTGGTTAACGCTACGGACTTCAGGCTGGTAGGTACTGGGTTCGGATCCCATTCGTGGCATATGGGATTTTTAATCTCAGTATCGAC